>JANVFU010000002.1:4200000-4502745 GCA_027921405.1 Lentinula detonsa
AAGCCCACGACCAGCTGCTTTGTCGCGAACCAGATCTTGAGCTGCTTGATCTGAACCGGCGAATGAGATAGATATTTGGAATGAGGTGAGAAAAACGTACTGATTCCATAAAGGATGCTCAGGTCCAAGTAAGAACTAGTGTTATTGGTATTCATATCCTGATAATCCGTGCGAAACAGACTATGTGTGACGAGAGAAGCAAATGCGAATGTCAAGCTGGAATTTCCTCCAGGATGGTCCATGATCTGAGCCCGTAAGTAAGGCGGAGTGACTGGAATGACCCTTCGCTAGAAACTCACATCACGTCTCTTCAGTAAAGTCTCGAAGACCAAATCAGGGTCCGGCAACGAGAACGAAGACGAGCACCATTTTGATTGAACACTTCTTGCATAGGGAGTACCGGCACGGCCCATGTTTGGTACTTGCAGATTGTTACCGCCGCCGTCAGCGTGGCGGAAAGAGTGAACCTCGCCCATAAGCGCGGCAGGGGGCTAGTAGAAACATTGGTACCGTGACTGGAGCTTCAAGACTGTGATACTTACATGAGGGACCGTGTTGTAAAGCAAGCCAATTGCAGCATTTCCTATCTTAACAGCTACCTCAGAGCCCTCGGGTAGAGTGGCCAAGACGGTAAGGGCATCAGAGATCTTGCAAAATATGGTCAACGAGGTCGAAAAACAGTTAGTAAGTTCTTAGTTCACCCCTCCTTTACGATCATCAACGGCATTGGGATTGATCACTTGGTCGATGAGAGCATCCTATATGAAAGCATCAATTAGAGGCTGGTCCACTGCGTTCGAAGAGAGTACGTATACATACCGCCATTTTGATGTCAGGCGGACTAACTTTCTTTCCCTTAATAGTCTCAATCTACAAAGAACGATCAGCAACTGACTGAACACCTCTTCGATGAATTTCACCTGCTGAATGAGGTTCGTAAGGCCCGAGTGCGCATGGGGTGACTGATTTGCATTGGCGGTTATTTGCCAATCGTAGCGACCATCCGGGGCAGTAGGAGGGGACCTCGACTTGAGGTAAACATCATCGGCGCCGAGTTCGAAAACCTGAAGAGGAGTAATCTGGTCCATTGTGCGGAGCAAAGGGCAATGAAGAAGTTTAGTGAGTTTCGCGTCTCTTACTTATATGCTTCCAAACTCAAGAAATGAACAACGTAAAGAACAAACAACAGAGAGCATTCCGACTGTTTCGAAATACGACCAATCCACCCTTCAACTTTCGACGACAGCGGATAAGCGGGAACAATTCAGCGCCGCTCGAGCTACATATACTCATGTGACGGCGTTTGGATTTCGGAGCCCTCTCGACTGTATAGAAACCTCTCGTAGATTATCTAAATTGACACTCACAATGCAAAATCACGAAGATGGCTATCTGTATAATATGAAGTACCAGCACAAATACCGGAAAGTGACTCGGATGGTCATTTGTTCCACGAGGAAAGATAGGGAAAGATGGTGAAGTCTTGGAGGAATTCCAGTGGCTTCCATGACTCAATTCTGACTGTCTGACTGTCAAAAATATAATATGAGGTAACGTCGACAAGCTACGCAAAAGGCAGGAGAGCACTTAATAGTTGGAACCGTACAAAGGCACCTTACGCTGATACGGTACATATGCTGTTTTCCCTTCGCACATTTCGGTACGCGTGAGATACACGAGACGACGCCTCGAGCGTCGGTGAGAAGATGACACCCGTGACATGACGCTTATATTCCTAAATATAAGCGACGAACCTCGACGAATCACAATTGTCAAATTACTCACAAAAATCAAATGTTGTTCATCCGACTCGGTGTCAACGAAAGGATTGTCATCGCCGGATTGATCGTCTTCCGAGTCCCGACGTTATTTTTCCGCTATCCGTACTATTCATGTTGGAGTTATCGTCAAGGATCTGCTTCGTTGAACCAGCAACTCCGGTGCTTCCCACATCCAATCTACTGGAATTCGCATCTACCGATGTTCGTGGTGTCGTCAATCCAGGTAGGACATTATACACCATCCCCACCACTTGACTAGTCTCGATCTCCGTAGAGTTCGCCTTGACTGTGACGAGGAGGAAGATATGTGTCCAGTGTTTCCCTAAAGACCCATCACCAGTCGTACCATTCCCAAAATACTTTTGGTAGATATCAGGATGGTATTGAGCGATGAACTGTAAGAAATCTGCGCGATTGTTTGACCATGCTCCTTCCTGTAAACTCATCGCGAACAAGGAAGCCGTAGTCTGGAGAGGGATGTCGGGGATACCGGAAAGTGGATCAGAAGCGTTCTTACTGGGGAAGCCAGTGACAGAGGTGGTCGAACTCAAAAAGGAAGTTTGGGTGGTCGTGGATGAGAGTGGTGCGAAGGAGACGTTCTCAATGTCAGCTTCGGATGCAGAATCTGCAGCAGATGCCACTTGTTCCATACCAGAGAACGACGCGTCCTTGATACCAGGAGTTTTTGCATGAGCAGGAGTAGTCTCACTTGAACTACTGCTACCTGCACTTGCAGCTAATAGAAGTGCATTCGATGCTGCCAGTGCCCTGCGTTGGAAATGGGACCTCGGTAATGTTCTGGATCGCCTGAACCTCGACCTTCGAGCGGAACCAGTGGCGGCCACTGTGGGTGACATTGTAGAAGTTAAAGTGGGCGACTGGGGAATTGTTCCAGAGTTTGATTCCACGTTTGAAGGTATTGGCGACGGCGAGGCTGAATTAGAGCCTGCGGTTGAGCTGAAGGACACGCTTGTTGATACCGGGGCCTCGCTGTTGATGCTTGTAGCGTAGGTGGTACTATTAGTTGTGCCATCATGGAAACCATCATTCAAGTTTTGCCCAATGTTCGAGACAGCGACAGAGGTAGTGTTGATGATGGTTGCAGACCAGGCCGGTGAATATTGTGCTGAGGTAGAGGAAGAATCACCGGCTGTAATCATCGACAGATTAAAGATGGCGGGCGACTGATTGATCATTTCCCTGAGAAGCCAGCCTTCTGATGCTATCTAGGCACAGCGGCATAGTAGGTTACTTAGAGCCCTTTATCAACGGAAGAAGAGAATGCTAGATACCTTATTTGCCGTTTCCAATTTGTTGTACTTGGCCAAGAAACTGGTGTAAGACGCATTAAGGTTGAGATAGTTCTTATAATCTTTGGAGTCAAAGCCCGAATGACTCTCTTCAGAACCATTCCCATTGAATGCCGAAGTAGCCCATTCGTCAACAGTCTGCATGGTCAAAGCGTCGATGAGGCGACCTGAGGAAAGTTGAACACCAATGTTAGTCGTCGACTCGTTCTTCGCGACTTTGTAAGCATCCACGAGCTTGGCCTGTGCAGGCGCAAGTGCTCGCATCGCGTTGAAATAGCCGTCGATGAGCGCAGTCTGATTGTCCAAGCCGGGCAGAGTATTGGCTACATCAATCAAGCACTGGACATAGGTGTTCACCCATCCGCTATTCCCAGATTTCACCTGTCCAGGAAGAAAGGCGCGATCAACAAGCTGACTGAGATCCTGATTTGATTGTACAGGATCATTCGCGCCAAAAGCCGTGGGGATGTTTAGATTCACGAATCGAGACTCTGCGTCGGGCCCGATGAGCTCGAGCATACTCTGCACGTCGTCTCGGATGGTCGATGTCAGTGACGAAGTTACATTTCTCGAAGTCGAGTTGACGTTATCCCTGATTACGAGCGGGACGGTAAAACGAGGAGCTCGAGAACTAGTGCTTGAGTAGTCTGACGGTCTCCGTGGTCGATGAAGCAAAGGAACAGCATTGCACAGGTTGACCCAGTACGAAATGTTGATAATCGTACATGCAAGTTGAGTCGCTGAGAGAAACATGTATGTATGCTTTCGGGCCAGCCGAAGAAGCTCGAAAGAAGAGGAGGACCTGCCGTGAGTTGGAAAGAAAGAGGGAGACGAGTAGGAGAAGTATGAGTTGTCACTTGGTTAGTTAAACGGTATGTCGAAATAATGCTCATCGCATATATACTTAGTACCTTCCGTCATCACCGGTAGCGGGATTGGACAAGCCATTGAGCTTGCGACAAGTTTAAGCTTGAAATGAGCGTTTGAAGCAAGCTGTTTCCGGCGGTCGCTCCGGAAGCCGTCCGTTTGCTCCTTTCGTCTAAGTATGGAATTCACTGCGAGGGATTATTTAGCTTCACAGCGCCTCTACTTAGTAGTAGTACTGGAAGGCTAAACAGGTCCGACTCTGCTGAACTTCGGGGGTAGATTATTTGACAAAGCTTACTTCAGAATTGCTACTAAAAGCATAAATGAATACGAATGCTAACTACTGGGTTTCGAAATCAAGTTTAGCTCGAAATGGTTTCGATCCTACCATTAGACCGTCAAACGCGATTATGGATAGGATTGATACATAATTAAATCAATTCAGGACACTCGAAAAGTCATGTTTGCACAAACCAGAGTCCATTAATATTATTGTAGGTACAGTGTCATAGTCCATTGACATGCATAGCGATGTATCACGTATATCCTATCCTATCCCATCTTCTTATCTTACACCACCATATCGTGCAGGTCATATCAAAACTAGAAAAACTAGAAAGCAGATGAAAATAGTGTCCTAGCCTCCTCTCAAGGACAAATAACCATCAATGCATTAACCACCAACTTGTCCAATTCCCCTCCAACAACAAACGGCACCCTCTCCTTCCCAATCAACGGATTCGGATTGTTCCAATCATTCAAAATTGTAATATCCGCTTCTCCAAGTGGGAATGCCCCACTTTGCCTGACCCTAAACCTCAAATGGTCGATTAACTCCTCGTCGGATTCTGGATAGGTGCTCCCAGCGACACTTCCGCTGACACTAGCTGCACGCGCAGAGCCAGCATGTTGTGCAAATGCTCCTCGGACAGCGGGTATACTTGATACACGTCCACGAGGAGTTTCGAGGATACTTAGACCAGCGAGTTTCGCGCTGGGACTCGAGTTTTGACCTTGTTCTGCGATTTCGACTGTGCGGTCTACCGGCCAGATGTATCCTCCTGCGGTCCAGTGAAGCTCGGGAGAGAGCTTGTACAGCTTGATGGCATGATAGAGAACGGAGTCTCCGCCTTTCAACTGTCAGTGGCAAGAACAGTGATTGGTAATTGGTATGTAGTAGACAATGTGAGGCATACCATTGGGACTAACGACTCAGCTAGAACCTCGGAAGGATTTACACCATAATCGTTCGTCACATATATGCCTATTCTTCGACCCAAGGACATATTCAACACCGGCGACATCAAGTCCAAGAAATTGTCACTGGGGTTAATCAATGGTTCCGTAACTCCAGTCGGACCAAAAGTCTTGAGATAAACCCCATACATTATGGTAATCCGACATCCCTTCGTGACGGTCTCGACCTCGTATTCACAATCAGCAGTGAAAGCGAGCCACTCCATATCACCACTCTTTCCTCCGCGCCCAAAGTACTTCTCCTCATGTCCTTCCGCATCCCGAACGATGAAGCTACCACCACGGAATCGGACAGGAAGCGTAACGGCAATCGTGCCCACTCTACCATCATTGCGGAGTGACCGGGGCTGTGGGCCCATACGTCCGCCTTTGACGACTACCTCGAGCTTGTCTCGCATAACGGTGAGATAGTGGCCCTGTGGGAGGAGAGGAAATAGCGAGCTGCGAACAGCATCGATAATAGGAAGGTTGGCAATCTCCAGCGACGTCGTCAGAGGAAAATTCGGTGGGTAAAACAAAGATTCGTTCTCGGAGTAATCGTCGAAATCTGAGGTTTGATGAGGTCTACAAGCAGCGACGAGGACGTCTAACGCAGGCGGAGAATTGAAGTCGACATCAATCGGGAAATCTAGAGAGTGAGTGATGCCACTCTGCAAACCACAATGATCAGCTTCACTTCCGTCGTCAGAAAAGTAAATGCACAATATGTACCTTGGTACGGAAAAATAACACCAGCTGGGAAGAATCCATCGGAATCAGTCCTGATATTGTCGATAATCGTAGCCTTGCTGCTAACAGCTTCGAGACGGCCTCACGATAAGCGAACTCATCGTCGACCTGTGGCATAGCCATCATGGTTCTCCGTCGAGCAGATGATGGAGAGCTCCTGGACGATTTTTCGATCTGGAAATCCGACATGGCACTCGTCCTAAAAGGTAAACCGTCGGAAACACGACTGAATCCAGACGGACTGGGAGCACGACTGATTGGGGTAGGAGGTTGTGGCATTATTTGGGCAGCGGGCATTATATTAGGTAGCATTGACATGGCAGAGGCGTACATCTTCGGTCACGAAGAGATGGAGCAAGTGAGGGAAAGGATAAGAAATGGTTCTAGTGGCCTGACTATGACACAATGTAAGAAGAAGGTTCACGAAGATAATAAGAACATGCCTACACAACGTGTTACGGTTACTTTTCCCTTCAGTATCGGATGGTGAGATCCTACCCGGACACGTCAAATAAGAGCGATCCTTTAGCTGCAGAGGAGGTGGCGTAAGGTCTTTATAGCAAGATATATATTCAAGAGCTTGTATCGAGTCAGAGAGCCCTTTATGCTGAAAGAGATCACCATATCAAGAAAAGGCCTCATTTTCGACCATCGATAGATCCATGTGTAAGCCGCGTGTCAAAGACTGCCCCCGATTTATTTCTCGAATAAACATGAGTATCAAAGACCCTGAGAATAACAATTGGACCAGCATACCTCCAGAGGATGTTTATCGAAGTGTATAGTGCAGCTGACTGTCTTCCTTAGTCACTAGCAATACTACGCTAGATAGCGACAATTCTGACATTGCTTTGTACCAAGGTTCGGTGAAGATGACAAAACAGAGTAGCCGACCGCAAATTGTAGCCCTAAGTTAGGGTAATCCGTTTCCTGAAGTAGCAATAGTTCTTCCTAATTCGAACATACCATGTTCAAATGGCAAAAACTTCAAAAAAAACACTTGCTCTTCTCTACCACACCACTACATCACCCCAAATTTACTCTATCAGTCACAAATAACGACGCCGCTCGACACTACTGCAACTCCACAAATTATTCTCTTCTAATTCACGAACTTCTACGAATTCTCCATGACTCGGCCAAAATTCCCAATCCTCACTCAGCTTATTCTCTTGGTCCTGCAGCTTTTTCTCACAAATATGATTGCTGCGGAAAGCTTGTCTGCAGGTGAAACTGGAAGTGGTAGGTCCTCCCAAGTCGAAAATTTGTTTTACCATCATTCATTTGGCTCGTTTGCTACTCGATTTATAGAGGAAGATATTCAAATCCTGAATTGTGCGCTATACATCGAGCACCTCGAAAGCGCTTTATACTCCGAAGGACTATCTCGCTTTTCCGTGCAAAATTTCGTCGATGCTGGCCTAGAGCCTTGGATGTATGGTCGCTTGCAGCAGATCCTCGAGCATGAAGAAACACATGTGAATTACCTGAGAACCGCCGTAGCTAACGCTGGCGGACATCCTATTGGGCGTTGTGCATATAATTTGTACGTCGCATTGTTGATCGTCTGGACTCTCGCTCTTTTCTATCTGATGTCTAACCAGCTTATTGCAGCCCATACGACGATCCAATGTCCTTCGTGGAGCTGGCATCCAAATTCGAGACCATTGGGACTGCGGCTTATCATGGGGCTTCTGCCATGCTCACAGATGAAGTACCTATACTCCGTTTCTGTTGTCAGTACGACTAACCATCTTGGTTCTAGCAATACGTCTCTGCAAGTGGGGCCATTCTCGGTATCGAAGCTCGCCATTCAGGTTGGATCGATTCCTCGGTACGAAAAGTCTCTGCCTGGAGCGGAGCTTTCGGTGTACGTGGTACAGCTTGTTTTACAACTTCACTATTTTCTGAGTTTAAGATACTAGGTACCACTAAATTGCGGCCAAATGCTTACACTTGTCTCACCCTACATCGAATCATGTCCGTCAAAAGATCTCGAAATTTCTCCTCTACCCAAGCCTTACCCACCTCTAACCATTTCCAATCTTTCACGACCAAATGAGCTAGCTTCGTTGTCATTTACAATTCCAAAGAACTCAACCTCTTCCTCCTCGCTGTCCGCTATTTTCCTCACATCCAACGCCGGTGTGCTTACTGTTCCGGTGGACGTGCAAGACGAGCAGAAGCCTATCCAGGTACGAATTCCAGAGAACGTCCGGGGCGATGCTTTTGTCATTATCGTCAACAACGCAAAAGATGTCTTGGATGAGAGTATCTTTGCTGGGCCAGCTCTGATGAGGCTGGATTTTGATTCCGCAGATAGATTGGAATGAAAGATCCGGAAATAACTGCTCTCATTCATGGAAATTGAGTAAAGTGGGATACCACACAACCCATTGTATCATATTCATAGCACAATAGTAAGAGAAATGCAAATATGTAGCCCATCCAATTGTTTGCCCACCCCCTTGCAGAAATTAAAGCGCCCAAATCTCTACAACAAGGCAAACATAAATCACACTGCCAACATAAACTGAACGCGTTAACCACCAATTGCAGTCCGAACTGGGCGAGTCAGAGAGCGACGGGGCCCTCCACCCTATCGCAGCTGACTGCGTTCTCAGAAGAATCCTCAGTTATACTGCCCACATACCCAATCGCACTGTAGCTGTGGCGCAGAGAAATAAATACATAGATACAGTGTCGATTACCCAAGACAAAATCATCTTTGTACATACTGACCACCACGGACACCCGTTCACCATGCATTACCAATCATCACCGAGATTGCCAGTGATTTCGCCAAGAAAAGAGTTCCATGTCACCCATGCTTTAGTAAACGTCATTGTCTTGATCGTCTCCCCATTCTTCTTATATACTGCTTCCGCATGGAAGTTGATAACGTCCAGCTCTTCGTTATAGTGATTGACGAAGTGATAATCGACTATGTCCTTATAAACGTTCCAAGTCTCGCGATCAAGGAGATCCTTGGGAATTTCCTGCTCGAGAAGTTTCTTGGTACGCTCGTGTATCTTATCATCGAGCTCTTTATTCTGCAAAGTCTCCTGACCATTTTTGTACGTGATGGTCATAGTTGCAGTTAAAGTAGGTTCCGTGCGTGGCAACTGATTAAAAAGAAGAGAGAGAGCGAGATAGTGAGCTTGAATGATTAGCTGAGGATATCTGGTGCTCACATTGACAGGCGTTGCACGAACGATGACAAAAACTCCAAAGAAGAGGATTACCAAATAAGAGGGAATGATGAGTCGCATTATAATCACTTGCAAAGTCGTCAAGATGTAGAACTGTGACTCGAAAGGAAAGGGAACGTACGCGTCGAGTGGTGTAACTTTCGGTTGTGGGTTCTGCTGTGAAAAAAAAAACCTCGAAGGGAAGTAGAGCGATGGCTTCAGTAGCAGACTGTTGGGGAGGGGTGTTGAGTCGGAAGGATTACGAGAATAGAGAGTAGTAGCGTTCTTTTTCTTTGACCAGCAAAGAAATCACTAGGACCAGCAAGTTGGGAAACTAGGGCGGTTCGAAGCTGATAATATTTATATGTTGTCCAATGTCCATAAATAACTGTTCCAGCTCGAGTCCTACGAAAAATCCCGTACAATTTTGCCCAATTTGAGGCTTAAACGATTCAACATATGATGCGTTGAGTCGTTACTAAGGTTTAGTCCAACGAAAAAAATCCAGCGCGGATATATCGCGCCAAGAAACATTCATATTGCTAAATATAGTAGTCAGGAACATATCCACCGTACTTAGCTCTACTTAACTACCTCTTAGTAGCATAAGGAAAGAAAAGAAAAATCAACCGCTTAGGCGCCGCCATTCCTTTTTTTCGGGTGACATGCCGCCAGCCTCATGGATATTTCTTGGCGCGATATATCCGTGCGGGATTTTTCGTAGGACTAAACACTAAGCCTTAGTCTTTGTAGTAAGTGCTTGATTAGCGAGTGATTTCCACAGGCCTCCAAGCATACGAGCGATTCAGCCCTTTTCAGGGAGTCAAACCATCGCCGACTTGTTCACTTACTTACCTTGCGTTCGGCAAGCGTTAGAACAGGTATTGAACCCGCTGTTCATACATTTGCTGCTAGGCCAGTTCTCAGCTCGAACACGTTCAAAGACTTCTACTATTCACGCAAAACATGGACATCGGGAGAAGTATTTCTATTGAAGCCACGATATACATAGGATGCAGTCAAGTAGATATCCAGTGTTTCCGAAGCTGTGCGTTGAGTCAGAAGGTAGGTTGTTAAGTGAGGGAATATTACACACATATAGCATCACGGAATCTATATACTAGGAGGGCCAGTATGGGGCCCAAAGCACGTCATGCACCTAGCAATTGATGAGCTCAAAGTGTAAAGAGAAAGAGATGTGCATTGGACATACGATTCCGATGGGGAAAGCAAACGTTCCGACTGGCTGCTTTGATATCCATGGTATTTGCCTTGATCATCCTTACGCGACAGCACCCACCCATATAGCTCAGAAACTTCGGGAGTCTCGCTAGATCTCATGATTCTTCTTTCTGCAGTATAGTAGATGATTGGCCCTAATTGGGGAAAGGGATAGTCATTCTTGAACTTAATGTTATAAACGTGCTCCTGGTCTGCATGTTGTGACAAGAAGCTTTGTAGGATATCCTTTGCATCTGTGGAAACTGAATCGACCACGGACAATGTTTGATCAGCTCCGGTCGAAGGAGGATTTGCCATGCTTGGCGGAGGCTTCTCGAGAAATTTAACAATTGTATAGATGCACGTGCGTGATGCTCTGGAAACTTCCAGATCACTGGGCTGTTGCTAGAAAGAGAGAAAAAATGTATTAGCGGGCTTTGCGAAGAGAATAAAGGTTACTGACATTCATAGGCATCGCACGTGCAAGGGAGAGTAGAAGCCCCAAATATGCAGAAGCGAAACGCATGACAGGGAACACCAGAATCGAAGTAGGAACTTGATGCTTGAAGGGCTGGGACGATGTCGAAAGAAAACGTCGTACGGTGAGGCAATAGAGGAACGGTAACGTCGAGTGATTATGGACAAGAAATGAGAAGATGTGACTTGATTCTTTGGCCAGCAAAGAAGAGCCTGTTCGAATGGACCAGCAATTGCGGGATAGTAGTTCGACAGCCTCTCCTTATTAACGATTTCAACCAATCATTTTCTTTCACAGACCGCTGAGGTTCCGCGTGCTCAATTGAAAAGAGCATCGCCATTTTTGAGGCATTAAGAAGAAAAAGAATTTTTCTGCAACAGAGAGGAGAGAACTGGACTCTGGAGAGAACCAGGGCCGCGTCACCAAATGGAAATCCCGCAGTTAGTAGTAGTACTTCCAGGGCTTAGTATACATTTCCACCGACGGATGTTACGAGCAAGCTGGACAGTAACGACTCGACCCTTCGAACACACAATGGAACGTCTAAAGAGCTTTGATGGAACCGCGAGCTGGAGGTCTAAAGTGCTGAGACGAAGCAGGCACAACTTGAAACATATGCACTTCTCAATGGCCGACTACTAGTACTAGTAGAAACGGGACTCGGTCCGCGTCGAGTGGTGTAGTTTTCGGTTCTGGGTTCTGCTGTGCGAAAAAAAAAAAAAAAAAGCCCTCAAAGGGAAGTAGCCTAGCGATGTCTTCAGTAGCACTGGACTGTTGAGTGTTGAGCTGTGTTGACTCCTTGAGTTGGTCGTCTGATGCGACGGGCTCTGAGATCTTTGAGGCTTATGTAGTAAACAATTCAACATATGATGCGTTCGCGTTCGTTAGTAGTCTTTCTAGTAAGTGCTTGATTAGCGAGTGATTTCCACAGGCCTCCAAGCATACGAGCGATTCAGCCCTTTTCAGGGAGTCAAACCATCGCCAACTTGTTCACTTACTTACCTTGCGTTCGGCAAGCGTTAGAACCAGTAAACTCATACATTTGCTGTCAGGCCAGTTCTCAGTTCTCAGCTCGAACACGTTCAAAAACCTCTACTATTCGCGCGAAACATGATGAACATAGAACCATTTCAATTGAAGCCACAATTTACATAGGATGCAGTCGAGTAGATATCCGGTGTTTCCGAAGCTGTGCGTTGAGTGTCAGAAGGTGAGTTGTCGAGTGAGGGAATATTACCCACATATGTAGAATAAGCATCACGGAATCTATTGAATATGAGGAAGGCCAGTATGGGGCCCCCAGCACGTCATGCAGCTAACAAGTGATGAGCTCAAAGTGTAAAGAGAAAGAGATGTGCACTGGACATAGTACATACTCTTTCGATGGGGAAGGCAATCGTTCCGACCAGTGGCTGCTTTGAGACCCATGGTATTTGCCTTTATCATCCTTTTCCGTCGCCACCCACCCATAATCGTCATAGTTCTCAATAAAGTCGGAACCTACGTGAAGTGTGATGTGTGCAGAATAGTAGATGAATTTCCCTATTTGGGAAAAGGGATAGTCATTCTTGAAAGAAACCTCAACAACGTCACGACTTTCTGCTCGTTGTCGTGTGTAGGATTTTATGATGGTCTTTGCGTCTTCGGAAACTGAAGCGACCACGGACCTCAGATGGTCAACTCCAGTCGAAGGAGGATTTTGCATGTTTGGCGGAGGGTTCTCGAGAAAGTCAACAACCCACATGCTCGTGAATCCGAGGAGTCCTCCGGCATTCAGACCACTGGGCTGTTGCTAGAAAGAGAGGAAAATGTATTAGCGAGCTTGCGCGAATGAACAAAGTGACTGACATTCATAGGCATCGCACGTGCAAGGGAGAGCAGGCCAATAAGTCCCAAATAGTATGCAGAAGCGTAACGCATGACAGGGAACTTGAACTAGGAAGATGGCTCAAAGGGACGATGGTCGAAAGAAAATGGTGAGGCAGGCCGCTCCTCAACGTCGAGTGATTATGGACAAAAAATGAGAAGATCTGACTTGATTCTTTGGCCAGCAAAGAAGAGCCTGTTCGAATGGACCAGCAATTGGGGGAAGAGTATCCAACAGCCCTCTCCTTATTAACGATTTCATCAAATCATTTTCCTGTGCAAACTTTCACAGACCCCATGAGGTTCCGCGAGATTGTCACACAAAAGACTCTAAGAGCATCGCCATTTTTGAGGCATTTAGGAAAAGAAAATTTCTCTAACTTGCCGACCAGGGGCGTTACCAAATAAAAATGCCGCAGTTAGTAGTACTTACTTCCAGGGCTTATACATACATGCACCGACGTACGAGCAAGCTGGACAGTAACGACTGGCCTACAATGCTCGAGGTCTAAATTGCTGAGAATGATGTAGCACAAAGACCTCCGCTCAGTTGGTTAGAGCGTCGTGCTAATACTCCATAACGCGAAGGTCTTGGGTTCGATCCGCACGTTGGCCAATAACTTTTGTGTTTTTTTTTTGCTACTGAGAACGCGATTATGTTACAGTATTTCAATTATCCACAATATATACCAGTACAAAATACCCGACCATAGGGTTAAATCAAAGGTTCACCTAATAGATGCGCGAGAGGATGACGCAGGAACGAAGACGGCGACAGACTAAGATCACGCTGAGATAAGCTAGAATCCGACCCGATGCTATTTACACCGCCGTCCTCAACATCCCCAGTTCCAACACCACTTACACCGGACCCACATCTACTTGTACCCCGTATAAGATGTCCTAGAGGCATAGAAAGTACGAAAGGACGATGTGAAGCAGGTGCATGACTTGTTGCACAACTCGAACTTGCCTCCCTGTTATCCAAACTCGGTGGCAAAGAGGAACTCGTATTTTCGATAGTAGCGAAATTAGTCAGAAGACTTGAGACGCTCGTCGACTTTGTATTGACGTCGGAAGAATCTATAGTCGATACACCCTGTGCATGAGTAGTCAAAGGAATCGGGGACGACACAGGCGAGGAGTTGTCTGATATTCCTGGGATCTCAGTGAACGTCTCCGGTGTGGATCGGAAAAGGTGAGCAGAATTCTTTCCAACTTGTCGTAGTTTAGAAGGGCCAGATTTATCGAGCGGTGATCCACTGCGTTTGAGTCCGCGTCCGGTGGTGGATTCATTGACGCTGTTGCTAATTCCTGTAGACACTGCAGAGGAAAAGGAGGACAGGAGCGATTCAGCCCTCTTCAGGAAGTCTAATCATCACCAATTGTCCACCTTGCTTTCGGCAAGCGTTGGAACAGCTGTTCATACATTTGCTGTCAGGTCAGTTCGAACACGTTCAAAAACCTCTACTATTCGCGCGAAACATGAACATCGGAAGAATCATTTCTATTGAAGCCACAATTTACATAGGATGCAGTCGAGTAGATATCCGGTGTTTCCGAAGCTGTGCGTTGAGTCAGAAGGTGAGTTGTTAAGTGAGGGAATATTACCGACATATGTAGAATAAGCATCACGGAATCTATTGAATATGAGGAAGGCCAGTATGGGGCCCCCGGCACGTCATGCAGCTAACAAGTGATGAGCTCAAAGTGTAAAGAGAAAGAGATGTGCACTGGACATACGATTCCGATGGGGAAAGCAAACGTTCCGACTGGCTGCTTTGATATCCATGGTATTTGCCTTGATCATCCTTACGCGACAGCACCCACCCATATACCTCAGAAACATCAGGAAACTTGTGATCTATCAAAAATCTTCTCTTTGCAGAATAGTAGATGATGTCCCCCAATTGGTTAAAGGGATAGTCATTCACGAGCGCAACCTGATAAACGTGATCATCGTCTGCATGTCGTGACAAGAAGCTTTTCAGGATATCTTTTGCTTCTTCTGAAACTGAAACGACCGCATCATCAACTCCGGTCGAGGGAGGATTCCTCATGGTTCGCGGAGGCTCCTTGAGAAATTTAACATCTGTATAGATGTACGTGTGTGATGCTCTGGAAACCAGACTAGGCTGTTGCTATAAAGAGAGAAAAAATGTATTAGCGAGCTTGCGCGAATGAACAAAGTCACTGACTCCATTCATAGGCATCGCACGTGCAACGGAGAGCAGGCCTATAAGTCCCAAATATGCAGAAGCAAAACGCATGACAGGGAACACCAGAATCGAAGTAGGAAGATGGCTTAAAAGGACGACGCTCGAAAGAAAACGTCAAACGGTGAGGCAATAGAGGAACGGTAAAGTCGAGTGATGAGGGACAAGAGATGATAAGATGTGACTTGGTTCTTTGGCCAGTAAAGAAGAGCCTGTTCGAATGGACCAGCAATTGGGGGAAGAGTATCCCACAGCCTCTCCTTATTAACGATTTCATCAAATCATTTTCCTGTGCAAACTTTCACAGACCCCATGAGGTTCCGCGAGAATTGTCACACAAAAGAGCATCGCCATTTCTGAGGCATTTAGGAAAAAAAAATTTCTACAACTTGCCGACCAGGGGCGTTACCGAATGAAAATGCCGCAGTTAGTAGTACTTAACATCCGTCGGTGCATGTACGTCGGTGCATGTTAAGTACGAGCAAGCTGGACAGTAACGACTAGCCTACAATGCTCGAGGTCTAAATTGCTGAGAATGATGTGGCACGAAGACCTCCGATTTTCGGCGGCCGACTAGCTCAGTTGGTTAGAGCGTCGTGCTAATACTCAATAACGCGAAGGTCTTGGGTTTGATCCCCACGTTGGCCAATAACTTTTGTGTTTTTTTTTTGCTACTGAGAACGCGATTATGTTACAGTATTTCAATTATCCACAATATATACCAGTACAAAATACCCGACCATAGGGTTAAATCAAAGGTTCACCTAATAGATGCGCGAGAGGATGACGCAGGTACGAAGACGGCGACAGACTAAGATCACGCTGAGATAAGCTAGAATCCGACCCGATGCTATTTACACCGCCGTCCTCAACATCCCCAGTTCCAACACCACTTACACCGGACCCACATCTACTTGTACCCCGTATGAGATGTCCAAGAGGCATAGAAAGTACGAAAGGACGACGTGAAGCAGGTGCATGACTTGTACGACTCGAACTTGCCTCACTGTTATCCAAACTCGATGGCAATGAGGAACTCGTATTGTCGATAGTAGTGAAATTAGTCAGAAGACTTGAGACGCTCGTCGACTTTGTATTGACGTCGGAAGAATTTATAGTCGATACACCCTGTGCATGAGTAGTCAAAGGAATCGGGAACACAGGCGAGGAGTTGTCTGATATTCCTGGGAGCTTAGTGAACGTCTCCGGTGTGGATCGGAAAAGGTGAGCAGAATTCTTTCCAACTTGTCGTAGTTTAGAAGGGCCAGATTTATCGAGCGGTGATCCACTGCGTTTGAGTCCGCGTTCGAGTCCGCGTCCGCTGGTGGATTCAGATCCAACATCGGCGCCGTTCCCAGTGGATTCATTGACGCTGTTGCTAATTCCTGTAGACACTGCAGAGGAGAAGGAGGACAAAGGGTCTGGCGAAAGCCACTCTAGGTTGATATTTGTCATAGTTGGGAAACTTTGGTCCATGGCTGATGCTGCCGGTGTAGTAGAAGAGGACGGGCCATTCCAGAAGAGATCAATTATATTAGCCGTCGACGAATTCGAGTGTATTTTGGACGACGACGGCGACGATGGAACAGGTGGACAAGAAATAGACGTGGAAATAGCAGGGAGAACACGAGGCGAAAGTACTGAAGGAGGTGAACGCGTTGAGGTCTGATTACCCCCTTTCCCGTTCGCATCAAAATTAGATTTGTCTTCTTCGTTCCCTTTCAAATTCACCGCACCCCCAGGAACAACAACCATTGGCGAAGGTGAAAGAAGCATTCGAACCTGGCCCGAATTCACAATCGCTTTCTCGTGTTTCCGTATTCTGGTCGTTTTGCGCTCAGGTTCACTGGTATCAAGAGTTTGAGTTTTTGCAATAGTAGTTGGAGGATCAGATGCAAGAATAGGATAAGTAGGATTTTTTGCGGAAGCCACGGTGCTGCTCACAGCAGCAGGTGATGAAAGCTCGCGCGTGATGACTACTTTCGATACTTGCTTTTGTATCTCAACAGATGTTGGTGGAGCGGAGGAAGAAGTCACAGACTGACTGTCCGGAGTAGACGCAGACTTAGGAGATACAATTACAGTCGAGGCTCTTGTTTTTAGTTTTCTCTTTGCCTTCTTCGGAAGCGCGACAGATACCGAGTTTTCATTGCTCTGTAGACGAGATGGCCCTGATACCGTTGGGTCGTTCAAGTCAGTGGCCGGTTTGCTTCCGCCTTTTCGTCTTTTCAGAGGAAGTTCTACAGCCGGAACCGGTGACAGTAGCTTGGAACTCCCAGCAATGGTTTTGGTGGTGTCAATGCTTGTCGCAGCACCAGTCTTCTGTTGGGAGGAAGCCTTGTTCGACACTATTGCAGAAGACGTGTGATGATTGCTCTCCACCAGCCTGACAGTAGATGAAGAAACATCCGACAAAGCTGATACAGGTGTAATGGAAATTGGTGTTGAAGGGGAAGATGAAGAGGTACTTCCATTAGCGCTAGCGGAGCTCTGGGCTTTTCGGGCTCGTGAAGTAACGGCTGACAGTGGTTTCGATGAACTGGCATCGCTAGCGGATTTGGATTCCTGTGTTTTCGTTTGTCGATGGAAGAAGTTTACTGCTATTTGCCTTAGAGACCAGGCAGGAGTTCCAGCAGGTATTGAATCAGACGCTGTATCCCATATCCAAGCCCCGTCTTTCTCTACCAGGCCACGCATGAGAACCTCTGAGTCAAGCCCACTGTTGTAATCAGATTCAGAAAGAGTCACTCCGTCTCGAGGTTGCGAAAGCCAGTTCTGCCAATCTACGAAAATTGTTTGGCCATACCCATTGAAAAAGAAAATCGGATCAACGTACCAAATTCCAATGAGTCTTTTGAATATTCGCTCTCCTGATACTCTTCCCAGAACTTCTCCACCCGCGATGGCTCTGAAGAGAAGCAGTCCATGCGGAATCTAGTGAGAACCCGGTCAAGTGTATGACACCTCCATTCTTTCACGTCCTCCAGCCTCTGCTTTCTCCGGCTGGGATAGCACCAGTACAGCGTGTCGGTAGATAGTCCTTCGTCAGTGAGGATCTTCCACACTCGAGCGATGTGAAGAACCTCATATTTCGCTGCGGACCATCTCTGAGTTTGTTCCTCATCCGCTGCAGTTATCAGTTCCTTGAGCTTCGTCCACTGCCATCGCGAAGCATAGATTATTGGTATGCGATACCTATCCGACAACACCACCGTCTTCTTGCCACCAGACACAGAGCAGACACCAGGCATAGTCAGAGAGGGTGGATTGACACTAAGAGCATTCGCGATACAGTAGTATATCAGTTTCTTGTTAGTCCAATATGTGCCTGTGCTATAAATCAGCTCCGCTGGATGTTTCCAACCAATGTGGTCCATAGGAGGATCCACAGCTGATTTTGTCACAGTTTTCTGAGCGTTCTGAGCCAATTTGAGCTGCCGATTTGTCATACAGGCTTGGAGAATTGTCAGAGGAGAAAGGATGATCCCAGAAGCGCGAAGTAAGTAATCAACGAACTTGGTGTGCGAAAAAGGCAATTGTTGTCTCCGCGTATCAAAAATGGGTCGATGAAAGTCACAGGTGTCGATATATCAAAGAGGTAAATCAAGTACAGTATTATATTTACAAAGAGCGAAAGGAATACAAATTTTCCGAGTGC
Source organism: Lentinula detonsa (assembly GCA_027921405.1). Lineage (NCBI taxonomy): Eukaryota > Fungi > Basidiomycota > Agaricomycetes > Agaricales > Omphalotaceae > Lentinula > Lentinula detonsa. Next base: position 4,218,575 of record JANVFU010000002.1, read on the forward strand.
CTCTGAGGCTTCTTGCTGCCTTCGAGATCGTTGAACAGTATTGCGTCTCGCGTGACTTTTCAAACATCAAACATAAAGTCATCGGCAAGGTTTGCCTCTACATCATCCAACGAAACGATACTCCCGCCTAGTTCTGTAATCTGAGGCGCTTCCTTCGCGTTAGTAGCTGACTTTGTTTCCGCTGCCGTCATAGACCCATTTGCTTTAGGACGTACTGAAGACGCCGGTCTCTGAATCACGGTCGATGCAGGCTTGTTGGCCAACATTGTTCCAGTAGACTTCGGTCCAAGCTTGCCGTAAACAGAAACTGCAGCAGAGCTAGTAGCCCGAATGGCTGCATGCACAGGATGAGACCTCGAAGCTGCAGTAGTAGATTTACTTCGAGAAAGAGTTGTGGCAGTAGCGGTGGTTGGTCGAGTTTGGTCCCTGGGCAACACCGTTGATTTTGACGCCAATGAGGGTACTCGGGTTATGGGCCGAACAGCTGTTGTCTTAGAGTTCGACGTGGAAAACGCAGCTGCTTGGGAAAGAGGCCTTGAGAGCGGACGCACAGAAGTTGACGTGCCTGGTCGGGAAATTTTATTCACTGCGAACGTCGATCGTGAACCTGAGCTCGGAAACCCTGGGGCACCCGCCCGGGATGCAAGGCTAGTCTTAGAAGGAACTGGAATCGGACGAGCGTTCGCTAATCCTGAGCTTGGCTTCGATTTCGACGACGACGTATTGACGTCTTTCTTGCGTGGCATTTCAAAGAATGGATCTTCATCCGCTAGAAAAGACCGCGTTGTGATCATCCATGGTTCGATACAGCAAACAGAAAACTTACGGATAAATGACAAGTCCAAATTAACATTGCACATTTCAAAAACCTCCTGGCTTAGTTCGAATTCCATTCGAGGTTCTGGTTCGTAGAACGTGCCGTTACGCGAGGCCTCCAATAATGCTTTGCCAAGGACCTTGTAGTCCGGCATTTCAAGATCGAACGGTGGCTGGTATGGTATATCTAGATAAAATGGCCAATAAGTTAGTCCTCTCGCAACGACTAGAATAATAATCAACATACCAAGAGTATTAGGAGGCATGTATTCAATCTCGTCAAAATCGTCTTCGGGTAGAGCAGCAACCTTCTCGGGTTCAGGTAGCACCAACGAGATACCATCAGTACTATCATCGTTCACATTCCAATGAATCTTGGTATTCAGAGGCGTCTGAAACTTTTGCGAGTTCCTTGGGACACGGATATGTCTCCTGGTTGAGCTTGGTCTTAAAGCAGAATCAGGTGTACCAGATGCAGAAGCTGGATGAAGGAAAGGAGTTTGTTGTAAATTGATATTGCTTGAATCAACGATACGATTTGGGAAGGGAGTTTTGTCTAGAAATGGACGAGCTGGAATGTGAACACCGCCTTTCAACTGGATGTCTGCTTCGACGAAGAGCGGTTCTACAGATAACCAGCATCAGTTTACGGAGAAAATCATATAGTGAGCATTTCCAGGTACTTTGGAATGGAGTCTTGGATTGAAATGGAGTCTGCCCAGCACCCGCTTTGCCTTTTCCTTTCACGGTACCGAGTCGATTTTCAGCCAAAGCCCGCGAAGGCGTCTTGAAAGGCTGTCGATGAGTATTACCTTCAGCGTTTCGCGATGCGGGCCGTATGGAAAGCATTATGAACCAAGTCGAGTCAGTGGTTGTCGTTTTCAAGGAAAATCTAAATCACGTCAATTCCTACAATCGAAGAGACACGTGGGGATGATGATGTGTAATCCAGATCAATTGTCTCACGCAATATCAGTGCCAAATCCGCTAAGGCCCTTCAAACAAAATTCACCTGCCTCTATTGCCAAAATGTGTTTTTGAGATCACTAACCCCCCTCCCCTCCATTATCGTGATAACACTTCGAACTCACACCACAGTAATCCGAAAGCTTGACGATGATTTATGCAAGTTCTCCTCAATACTGTCCTCTACCACCTATTAAATCTCGTTTTTGTACTTTCCCCTTCTTGAGTGAACCCATTGTTCATTATTTAAGATCCTGATATTGCCGCTCCTATCCCTATACTGCTAAAGCTACCAACTGCACCCTTTTAGATCAAGTGCAAGACCCCGTCCTCCATGGGACTCTGGATTTCTCTCCCCCGCTTCAACTGCTCAGCACTGTTGCAACACAGCATCTCATAACACTTGCCCTCATTTTCGACTCAAGTCAAACATATATCAGTATTCTAGCCATCTTCCAACCCAGTGAGCCTCGGATTAGTTAAATTCTACCTCGTAGCCACGCAACTCAAAACAAGCATACAAAGATCCCGCTCATGCGGTCTTGTGCATTCATTCGCGGCTTGAGTCTGATAAACGCCCCCCTCTTAGGCTACATTCAGAAACACCATGCACTGCTGTGGATAAAGTTATAAAAGGTCTTGAAAGAAATCACTTTACGCCAGTGCAGGTCGCTTCTCCAGATCCTCTACGGTAGGATAGTCCCAAACGTCTTCTTTCTCCTTTCGCCCTACATCGCGCTGAGATTCCGCTGGTTCGTGAATCAATCATGAAGGCTTTTATCACAATGTCGTCTGTTATCTTCTCCGTCTTCGTTGCAGTTTCTGCACGCACGTTCACCGTCAAGAACAATTGCCAGTATACCGTATGGTGAGCTGCTTCATGTATCTTCTTCGATCTGGTTCGAATCGAATTGTAGGCCGGCTGTAAGGCTCTGTTAACTCCTTCCCTTTCGGATTCAGATTTATAACAACTAGTCCAATAGATTTTCACGGACATGAACGTCGGAACGGACAAACCTTCTATGCCTACTGGGTATGTAGCTATTCTCTGTATTGATTGTATTATTTCTCAATCTCAGTCACATACACCAGATGGGAAGCAGCTCCGGGGAACACCTCAACCTTTGATGTTCCTGATGATTTGCAATCTGGTCGCATCTGGGTAAGTATTTTAACACGAACACGAAGTTTTCGTAACAGATATCTCACAAGAAGGCATAGGGACGGACCGACTGTGACTTTTCAAAGCCCAACGCAAGTTCTTGTGCAACGGGTGGATGCAATGGTGGATTGCTGTGTGACGAACACAGTGGCACTGTATGTCAAGAGAGCTTTCATTGGGATACCAGTAGAGACGGCTGATTTCCGTACTCACAGGGTGTTCCGCCTGTAACCGTTGCTGAATGGACACTAGGAAAAAACGGGAGTCCCGATAACTACGATGGTAAGATTGTCATGCATTTTTTAGAGTTGACTAGCTGTGCTTACCGTTATGTAGTTTCTATGGTGGATGGGTTCAATATTCCAATGTCTGTTGTCCCTACCGCAGGATGTCAGGCCATCGACTGTAACACCGACTTGAATATCAATTGTTAGTACGATTCCAAAGTCCTAACATAAACTCGATCTCCTGACACGGCATTCCCAACATAGGCCCTACTCAGCTACAGCTCAAGGGAGCCTCAGGTAAGGTTGTCGGATGCAAATCCGCTTGCGATGCAAACCTCGATGGGGACCCTCGTAAGTCAATCTACAGTGAATACACCAGAGCATCACAACCTATCAAGACTGCATTCTTTAGAAAACTCTCCTAACTGCTGCAGTGGCTCCCACAACGTACCCGCGACATGTCCTCCAAGCGGTGTTCAGTTTTACAGTTACTTTAGTGCGATCTTGCAGTGTGCCTGGTCTGTTCTTTTCTGACCATATTCACAGAGAACGGGTGCAAGAATGCGTATGCTTACGCATATGACGAGTCAAGTAAAACTGCCTTGTGGACGTGCGACTCATCGAAGAACGCAGATTACGCGGTGACATTCTGTCCTTGAGAACAAGAAACTGGACGATATCCATAACACCAGTACAAACTTCATGGTTTATCTGGGAGAACAAGGCATCAATTAATCATCCACTTGTAGCGTCAGCAACATTGCCAACTTCCGCACCTGAAACTTATCGTGACTTGGTGTCTACCCGTTGTTCGTCTTGATCTTTAGTGCAGTGTAGACAATTTCCTTGGAAGAAAACGACGAGTTTGCAATAAGAAGTGATACAGATACCGAAATATACGAAAGGAGATTTATAAGTTAAGTTACAGCAAGATGTAAGCACGTCGAAAGCAACAGACAGACTCGGAGATGACAGGTTGAATGACACTGGAGTGCTATCCCTCCATTTCATCGTCAGTATCAGACAAAACTTCTTTGCTTTTACTGCAAAGCACACCGTGAGCATCAAGTTTTCAACCAAGTTGCCAACTCACAACTGTTTTTTACGTTGAGGACCTGTCTGCGTTTCCTCGTCGTCATCGTCTCGCACAATTCGCTTCTTCGTACGCTGTGTAAAAATATATATTAACGAACGATTTGAATTACACGATAGAAACACACCTTCTTTGTAGGTCTCTCGGCTTCATCCTCGTCCGAAAAAACGGCAGCCGGTTCTTCACCTTCCTCAGTAGGTTCACCATTCGCCTTCTTGATTTTTCCTCTACGCTTCTTCTTCGGCGCTTCACCCTCGTCACCGCTACCAGGTCCATCACCTTTGACTTTCTTAGCCTTCTTGGGTCTTTTCTCCTTCTCTTCGTCACTTTCGTTCATCCGAGCCTCACGCGTCCATTCACGAGCCTGTTCCCTAGCCAGTCGTCGTTCTTGAGCTAGTTTCTCGGCTTCTCTACGGAGAGTTTCCATTTTCTCTTTCTGAAAACACAATACTATGAAGACTGTCTCATCGAACAAGCTTTTCCAGAACCTACCTCTAAGGCTTCCTGCCGCTGTCTTTCCTCAAAACGTGTCTGCCTCGCAGCGTCAAGTCGGGCCTGCGTTTCTCCTTCATACTTGGTTTGCGCTGCTAAATGGTCATCTTTCTTCCGCAGCATGTTCTCTCCATATTTTCGTCGCTGATCTGCAATGTCTCGACTGTATGGTACTTGCTGAGATTTGTCAGACGCTAAAGCGCCGAAAAGTCTAGAGAAGAAAGTCAGAACGAGAACAGTGGCAATGCAAGTGTAGCAAACCTGTGAGCGTGCTGCGCCATGTCAATAACTCGTTGCAAATCCTTCAGCGTTCGCTTCGCTGGAGGCAGAGAAAACAACATCTCAGCCGACTTCTGTTGTATCATCGCAATGTTGTACAAGATCGCTTTATCGTTTGGTTGTATATGAAGGGCCTAAGAGAACACATTAGCCAGAAAGTTATCCGAGCCTGAGAACGTACCGTTTGAGCATATCTTAATGCTGGCCGAATGGAAGGGTAAGACTGATCTTTCATAGCCTTTGCGTACCATGACCGACAGAGGCATAAAAGGGCAGGTACATTCTGACCATGGTAAAACCGGACGGATGCGGTTTCATACTATCTTACAAGTTGTCAAACAGTGTGATGATTCAAAGGGTTATTGCTCACACTTTCAATGGCACGATCGAATTCGTCTCGAGCATAGTAACAATGTCCCATGTTGAGATATACGCTGCCGTCGTTGATGGATTCACGAACCTTGGCAAACACATCCAACGCATCGCGTGTACTCTGGATGCGCCTTTGAGCTTCTTCCCCACCTGATGAGGAGACACCACTCAGAGATCCTAGAGCATCCTCAGCTGTGACGATAGCCAGACCCTGAGCAGCAAACGCGCAACAGGGATCTAGCTGTAACGCTTTGTCGTAAAACTCAGTAGAGCGTAAAAACCCTCGACGACGTTCTTCAGTTCCTTTCGAGCTTGTGTCACGGCTTTCACGAGCTTGATTATAGTGAATTAAACCCGCTGCGCATAATGAGTAGACGTCGTGCTTGTCGAAGTCCTTCAATGTTGTGAATACGAAGTCTTTTGCATTTTTTGTAAGATTTGATTGGATGAGAAAATACGTGTAGAAGGCTCGCAGGTTTAAATTGTTACTCTGCGAAGAAAGTGACTCTTTGACGAGCTCGTGAGCCTCGCTGTTACGATTGACGTTATGCAGTAGCTGTGCCTGCCGGATTTTAGCTACAAGTTTTGAGTGTTAGAAGGAAGTCGGCTACCAATATGATTTACACACCATCAACATACTCCGGGTGCCGCGATAATAATTTCTCATAAGCATCCTTCGCCTTCTCTTCCTCTCCCTGATCTTCGTAGATCCGGGCAAGATTATACAAGATGGTTGTTGATATGGTTTCGTTGTTTTCGGAGCCGATACTTTGTGTCAAAGCAGCTTCATAAAATCCTTGAGCCTCAGACAACTTCGAATCGAGATGATGCAAGGAGCCCAAATTATTCAGTAAACGAGGTTCAGCAATGCCTAATAGTTGGCTAATTTGAAGCGCCTCCTGTAAAGCCTTCGTTGTACGATCAAGATTGACATCTTGCCATAACCGGGCAATTTCTAGATGCATGTTCATATCTTCGCCAATTGACTTTGATGCCTTGCTCAGTCCACTGCCATTAGCCTTGCCGTCTTCTATTTCAAGTGTTTTGACAATTCGGTCAAAAAGTTCGCGGGCTCGTGCACGCTCTTGGGTCATTTCACTACTAGATATCCCGGGTCTGGGAGAGCCACGAAGCGAGGCGAGTATCACAGTAGCTTCGAGCGATTTCTGGGCATTCGGAGCCTGTAAAAGACTGTCCAGAGTGTTGATGGCACCGCCCAATTCACCTGATTCCGTTCGAATCAACCGTTAATCGTTAGACGGCAGGCTGGAATTAGCTCTCACCGTTGTTCATCTGCATTTGAGCGAGCCCGATCGCAGCGAGTACGTGCTTTGGCTGTCCTTCCGTAGCTGAAGAAAAATATCGTGTAGCAGCTAAAAAGTTTCCTTCAGCATGTGAAACGCGCCCGGCGCGTATGTAGCCCTCGGTAAGAACTGTCAAGGTATCGGCGAATTGGATGGTTCTCTCAGCAAGTTTGAGTGCCTGAAATGTGAGATCAGTCGTTGAATGGTATTCATCTGCAGGTTGAACCTTACTCGTTTAAAAGCTCCTTTCTGGACAAAAATTTCGCAAAGAGCGTTGGCGGCCGAGGCGCTTTTTTGATTGACATGAAATGCCTTTTCAATGAGTTTAGTTCCACTGAAAAGGAACTGCGTGCGGTCTTTTTCCTTGAGATGTCCGTCCTTGCTGGCGTTGACCGACTCCAGGCCAAGTAGTAATAGCGCGGTCCAATTCAAGGGGTCCTAGAAGTGAAAAAAATTGAAACTATGCGGGCAATTCATGGGCTGGAATGAACGAACGAGTTCCAAGCTGCGCTCCCAAGCGGCCTTAGCTTTGGTTTTGTTGTTCAAAGACCAGAAACATAATCCGATTCCAATACGAGGATCTGGTTGGCAACGCGGATTACATCTCAAAACTTGTTGGAAAATCTGAAGCGCTTGAGGGAAGTTCCGACGCATGTAGAGAATCCGAGCCTGTGAGCCATTCACAGTGAGATAGTTTGCTGATCGAAAGACTCAAGGGTAAGAACCTTTCCAAGTAACGCAACAAGGTTAGTAGGTTTCGTTGCAAGCACGTCTTCAAATGAACGCAAGGCCTCGTCTAGATGACGTGTGGCTAGTTGTTGGATACCTAAAGCAAGGAGATATAAGTAATTGAGGCTCAATGACAGGAAGAGACGTGCCTCTAGTCAGGAATGCGAGTTCCATGCCGACAGCTGGCTCGCCGGATTGATTGGCATCCGATGCGGATTTGGACGCAGCGTTGATTAAGGATGCAGCTTCTTTGTGGTATTCTTCCTTGGGCTTCTGATTGGTCATTATATCCTCGCCTAAATTTGCAGTGAGACACATGCAACGCGAGAAAAAAAAGACTACAGACGGGCATTGGGTAGAATTAGCTTTGGGGCACTTCGGGAATGAGCAAGCTGGATGTTTGCAAGCAAGGCATAGATCGGAGATAATGAGGCCATATTCCCATTCATTTTAAAGGCTAAGAATATGGGTTAATGAATTGTAAAGTGATAGAAAACCCAGCAGCATACAAGCAATAGCGTTATTTGCAATCTGTTCCGCGGCATCATGATACCCTCGTCTCCAATATTCGCCAGCAAGTTTTGTCCAAACCCAGACTTTACACTGGCCGTCTCTCAGGAGCTCAAGGACGTCTTCGGGATTAGAGTCGAGGTTGTCGAGGTCGATAGTAATGACTTCTTGACTGCCAAGTTCAATGTCGATAGATCGGCCAGTTGGTACAGGTTCATCGTCAATATCCATGTTTTATTCACTCTCCCGACATTCAAAGGAGTGAAAGCACGCAAGCTGAGAAGCGCAGAACGTGTTTTGTGGTTGTGGTTGCTGTGGTTGTGGTCGAAGTGAAAGTCGGATTCGACATACGAGCTCAACCGGCAGGCATTACATTATTATTACCTAACCGTCTTTCCCTTTCAACAGCCACACCAATTCTCTATTTCACATTATGTCTTATTTCCTTCCTCATCTACCGTCAGGATGGCATGTCGACGAAGCCATTAAATCAGAAGAAGATCGTGTGGTCGTTATCCGGTTTGGCTATGATTGGGACAGCCAATGCATGACTATGGACGAAACCCTGTACTCTGTCGCCGAAAAAGTTCAAAATTTCGCTGTGATTTATCTGTGCGATATTACGGATGTCCCGGATTTCAACAAGGTGCCTGTAGATTCTAGCTCTCCCTTCTTTCTCTCTCATTACCTTGTTCTCGTTCGATAGATGTATGAATTGTATGACCCATGCACTGTGATGTTCTTCTATCGGTAAACCATTTCCAAGAGTTTCATCCATTATCACCAACCCGTATCCGTAGGAACAAACACATCATGATTGACTTGGGTACCGGTAACAATAATAAGATGTATGTCTGCACCGTTTTCTTTACATTCAGCTATGTTTGACTTTTCCGACCTGACGAAGAAATTGGGCTATGGATAATAAACAAGAAGTACGGTTTCAATCGTAATGATTGCCACTCGAGCTCAATATTTTCTCCAGTTGATTGACATTATCGAAACAGTTTACCGTGGCGCTTCCAAAGGACGCGGTCTGGTCGTTTCTCCAAAAGGTTTCCTTCTCGTTATTCATAAATAATTAACTTGGTGATTAAAAATATCTTCCCTCGCAGATTACTCGACTCGTTACAGATATTAGTTCTCCATCGGCGTTTGACCTATCGTACACTTCCTGTTCCTCATCCTGCCAAATGTCGTATCAAAATCGGGGTATCCTTCATGATCGTCAAATTAACAGGCCACTATTGAAATGGAATCAGTTTTGAAAAGACCCGATGTGCTATCAATGTACTTACTGCAATAGCCCAACGTCTCACAGTCGGCACTGATGCCAACGCTCCGGCATCCTGCTGCTTTCGCCTCAGCTTCGCCGAAGTAACATCCTCCAACCATGCATATGTCATACTGGGCATTGGCCACAGAGCCAAGGAAAGCCAACAACGCAAAGAGTCTAAGCTGGGAGCTGAAGTTCATCTAAGCAAAGTGGATGTCAGCAAAATTAGGATAATTTGAAGGATGCGACGTACGATTCTGATTGTGGAATGTGGGACTTCGAAAGATGTCTGTGAGTTCTGGTTTCTGGGGCTTCTGGTTCTAAACTTCGCAAGGGCTTGGGGTTTTTAAGGTCCTGAGGAGCAGGTACGTATCAGCGTGGTGCCCCAGGTCCAAGCCTCACGAAGCGACCGGAGCATGAGGAGCCACCGCAACACTTATCGCGCATCCCGACCTATCCCGACCCAAAACACGTTCGCTTAAGGATATGCGGCACAGTACCGCACAGCCAAACGCTAAAATATCGCAATAAGCTGTGTGCGTATTGGGTCACTAGTGCGGGGTGGGTGCGGGGAAGATGAAGCCTTCCAGACTCTTCGCTGGCTCATCCACTTGCTGAAAATGGCATAAACATTTACTCAGCTCTGTTCCTTTTCCCAACCTGATGCTGGAGATTTCGTAGAACAAGCTTGAATATAGCCTCATGAAACGGTACGGTTCATAAGTCATGACTTGCCACTTATCGTGAAGCGACGAACATGATCATAGATATGTCCATCTCCGTGTGCGTTCAAGGCACTGCCGAGTCCGATACCGCCAAAATATCGCAATGATGATATGAGCCTTCAGAGTTTCAGATTTGCGGGGTAATGCGGGGCGGGTGTGGGGTCAAAGCTCGTCCGAGGTCCGTCGAAACGTGCCAGGTGTAGTCCTTTATCTCTTCATAGTTCTCTTTAGACCCACGTAGGAAAGAACGGCCGATGAGCTTCCCTACGTGAGCATCTATCAGTCTCATCCTCAAACATCATCAGTCGGTTTCCGATAAGCACATCTCTTATCCTTATCGTGCACTGCCCTTTATTCGCTGCATGCGTCCGAGTCGTCTAGGTCGACCGATTTTATCGTTCACCTTATCCATTACAATTTCTAATCCCGTACGCATGTTCCAAAAGACTGATGCTGATTAAAAAACAAGGCACTTACACAGCGTTACAGAGAAAATTTCAAAATATCGTGAGGTAATAAGTAAGCGTTCAGATGACTCTGATGAGAGTGTATATTACACATATCACGCCATATCATACATGACGACTCAATAATCAGTATGAACCTCATGTAACCTCAAAGATAGACTTTCGTCCTCTGGATATTTCTATCGATTACAACTAATCATACAAAACTCGAAATTTCTCTACCAAACAAGGGAACTGACCAAAATCTTTACGCTGGTAGTGTTCTGACCGTTGGTTTGTTATTAGCAACGATTTTTTCATCTGTCTCCAACAATCGCTCGTCAACAACCCATCGTGTACGCAATAGTGTGTACGGCGACTTTGGGAAGCTTTCAGCAACGATCAACTTCAAGAGGCGTTACAAAATGGCGAGATTGCTTCTCCGCGACGAGAAATGGATCATGATGAGGGAAATGATATCTGCAGTCACAATGTGCAGATAGATGGCCCCGGATATAACTAGATGGCTACAACACTTGTCAGATTAAGATTAATCACGCTTATTTAGAGTCGCAGGGAAACAATAGCAGGGCAGCTTGGGTGACGTTGAACAGGCCTTTGATGTTGATTGTCCAAACGCCCCATCGTTAAAGTATCTGGTTCCACCCTTTCCCATACTTTTGAAACGATCTATCAATCTTGCGCTATTAACGACATCTTCTATATCAGCACCGATTTCTTCCGCATTCGCGATGGCAGTATCAATTCGCCAATAAGCCGAAGATTGAGTACCAGAGACATCAGCTTGAGGGCTATAATAACGAATGACCTCCCATTCCCCTGTCACGAGATCAACGTTTCTCAAAATAACGAGTTTCGTAGCCTCGTCAGTGTCATGACGAGCAGCAGGGGCATGGGGAATAGGAATGTGTGTAAGAAAACGATTCTTTTCAACCAACAACTCTTTGCAGACACACTTGCTGGAAGAGCCCGAGGATGCGGGAGTGCCATGCAATGCAAAAAGCACCAAGAAGATTAGTCGTTCGTTGTAATATCTGTAGAATTCATTTGAGATGTGGAGAGTGTAAAGGTCGCGTTCATTTCACACACCGGCCAAGTGTCTTATGATGAAGAAACTGGTTTATAACCCAGCCAAGTACAGACTGAATAAAATGAGCAGAGTAGTACTCTGATCCGAGTCTGTATCCTGACCGATACGCGAAATACGCCCTGTCATGTATTACCATTCAAAATTTTCAACGTCCTCAGGTAGTCTTCCCTCCTCTCATCCGTGACCGTAGTTCCAACACAATCCGTTATATAATGCTCCCATCCCGCCTCGGTCTGTGCCTGCAATCCCTGTACCAGTCCAGCTATCTGCGTACATCCTTGCCCCGGTTTCCCGATTTGGGTCGCCCCGCTTTGCGTGTAAAACCACATAGCACTCGCAAAGCTCAGTCCGTCGCCTAAGACCACAGCGCGAATGGCATTTTTGGTCTGATTTGACAGCGTATTGGGAAGCGACGATAGGGATGCATAGGATGTCGGGCCCTTGTGTTTTTTGAGATTAGGTAGGAGAGCAAGTGTTTGGTTAGATAAAAAAGGTGTGCTGAGTGCGTATTGGTATACCGCGGGGAATTCCATGAGGTTACGAGTCCCTTGGCCCGGATTCCCTGGGAAGCTACATACAAAGGAGAAAACGGGTTCCAAAATTGATTAGTCAACCACAGAGAAGTATCGTTGTGTAGGTGTAACTAACTGGTTGATATTAAATTGGAACCCCCCACTCTCGAAAGACATAAGACTAAGTAATGCAGCCTTTTCGCCCACAGATGTGATATTATAATCCGAGAACCCTTTGTTGACAAAGGGTAATGCTTGAGCAGCCGTGCGACATTCATCCAAGGACTCTGATCCTTTAAGAGGACAGGTAGTACCGTTGATAATGGCATCGAGTTGCGACAAAGTTATTTCACTCGAGTTGCTCAACGAGGAGGAAGAGGAGCGGGAAACCGGAATGAAAGCGGCCTGCGCAGTTTGCAATGCGTTTAAGATCAAGAGCAAGAATGTAAGAGACATTGTGAAAGATAGTGGCAATATTGCAAAGACTAGCTTGCAGCGTTGATAAGCGAAAGATAGAGAAGGGCTTTGCTGATCACTAGGACTCGCAGGAGGAGGTTAGAAGGAATGAACAAAAAAAATACGTGCAGAATTTATACTTTGTGCCGCTTGAGGGTCTTGCCAGGTGGACGAACAATGGCGTTATTGAATCATTGTACTAATTCGCAAAATCCCAGATAGGAAATCAGCAGGCCATCTGTAGAGTCCAATTAGAGCACCAGGGGATGGCCATAGCTTCCGAGTTCAGTGTGACAATCAAGCCCTTCAGCTTGAGCTTAAAATAAGGAGTCAGGAAGCAAGGATCCTGCAGGTCCATCTGAGCGCGTCATCATTTTACCCTAACCCTACTTACTATAAGCGCCCGTAATCCAAACTCTCCGAATCTGATTCGCATTTTTTGTAGTCCACCAAAAAAATCCGACTTTCCGTCGCTTCCTCGCAGTCCAAGCCATCTCAAAAGTTTCAAGGTGAGATTCTGCTGTCTCTTCGGAATGTGTTATGAAAACCTGGGAGGAAAATATGGCGGAATTCATGTTGGATTGGTCGAGCCAAGTTTGGATGGCGCTGAATCGGATTGTCAAGAGTTTGGATGACTTGAGTCTCGCTGCTCTCTGGACGACACGACACCTTCCTTCAAAGCTGCTTTGAGCCATTCCACTAATTGTGTATCCTTTCATTTTCCTTTTTGATGGCGATAGGTATGGCCTCCAAACTACCACCGGCTCTGAGGGAAACAGAAGAGGAAATCCAGCTTCTTCTTGCTGCCAATTGTCACATTGGCATGAAAAATTGCGATAAGCAGATGGAGCCTTACGTCTGGAAGCGGAGAGCTGATGGTTTGTGACGACCTTGGAGATACAATTTTGATTTTGTTTCTGACGTAGGATTGGTTTAGGACTTCACATTATTAACATCGGAAAGACCTGGGAAAAACTTGTTCTTGCTGCTCGAATTATTGCTGCCATCGAAAACCCCAACGACGTTTGTGTCATTTCCGCCCGTCCCTACGGACACCGTGCTGTCCTCAAATTTGCCGCTAATACCGGTGCACAAGCCATTGCAGGTCGATTCACACCTGGTTCTTTCACGAACTATATTACCCGCTCCTTCAAGGAACCCCGTCTCATAGTCGTTACCGACCCCCGAGTTGACCATCAAGCTATTCGTGAGGCGGCCTACGTCAACATCCCCGTCATTGCCTTGTGCGACACTGATGCTCCTCTTAAATTCGTCGATGTTGCTATCCCCACGAACAACAAGGCCAAGCACTCAATTGGTTTAATCTGGTGGTTGCTCGCCCGGGAGGTCCTCAGACTGCGTGGCACGATCCCGAGAACTAGTGATGGATGGAATGTTATGGTCGACATGTTCTTCTACAGAGATCCTGAGGAAGTTGAGAAACAACAGCAGGAAGAAGCTGCAGCCAAGTTAGCCGCACAGGCTGGGGAGGAACCCGCTGCTGGTTTGGCAGAGTGGGATGTTTCAAGCGGTCCTGCGGCTGGTGCTATCAACCCCGCATTAGTCTCCCAAGAGGGTGGTATGTGTTGTCATTACCTTGGTTGGCTCACATTTTGACTTTCTTTTTTCTAATTTTAGCAACGCTGGACTGGTCTGCAGACGCCAACACCGGTCCCACTGACTGGGCCGCAGAGCCTTCAGGTGCTGGATGGGGGGCTGACGCATCTGCTGGTAACGGTTGGAACTAATTATATCATGTTGCTCGTCAAAGAACAATACAACCTCATGCGGCACTATGCTATCCTCATATCATGTATCCAAAACAAATATGATCTAAGCATAAATCTTGTTATCGATGTGCTTTCTTTTCTCTCGATTCGGTCTGGTGATGTCTTAAAGTATGCACTCTGCGCTAAGCTAACATACTGATGCAAGGTTACACCCAGACTGTAGCTTCGCTCAAAGCCTCGTTATCAATTTGCCCCTGTCTGGTGATCATAACTTTACACTGTAGTAATGTTGTTCTTTTCTTTCTCGTTCGAAATTTTCCGCAAATAAATGGTTGAGTTCGGTGAGTCTTCTTCGATGTTGCGATCCACCACTTCGTGAGGCTCTCAATTCTACGTGTACCAGCCCTCCACTCTCAATGCTTCCCATTGTTGCGACGTCTATGTGATCTCTGCTACATAGTGGAACTTCGTGTTTGGCTCCTTAGTCACAATGCATAGGGGCTCCAACATTATGATGGACTGCTTTTGAAGCAGCATACTGTAAGCAGTGACATCTTAAATTCGATTAAAGTGCTACAGCCAGATATCGCCTGAGCACTTCCAGTGAGAAATCATTTCATTGACTGATACGACATGATCCATCTTCGCAAACCTTGTATAGGGTGGGACCAAACCCGGCGTCCCAAGAATTCTAAGGGAAAGAAGCCTTCGTGTAATCTGATGTTCTGACATGTTCTAATTCTAATTCTTGAAGGTCCGAACTCTCTTACCTCCAAATGAAGTGACAAGTCCCGTTTTGAGAATATGCGGAAATTTTCAGGTGGTGGAGGCTGCGATCAAGATTCGATAGTATATCTTCCCCGATACTGCTTCATGTTCTTCATCGGATAGTACCCATGGTTCTAATCATCATTGTTCAAAAGTTGGTGATTCATGATGAAATCTTGTCACACAACGGTAGCAGGACAATTGACCGGGTAAGTAGAGAGAACAATCAACACGTTCTATAGGCTCTGTCGAAGAAGTAAAGGCCATAACAGTTTGTCTCCTTTGAATTGAAATTTTATGTAGGATCTGAAGGGCTAATGTTCACCTTGCAAGGATCACCCAAAGGTCCACACAGTAAACATCTGTTGATTTGAGAGGTATGTACATGATATTGGTATCGAGGTCGAATTGAATCGGGGTGCTTTAACACACATTTATCAGATCAAGGGGTATATTCGAAAGCATGAAAGCGTCATGAGAGCGGGAACGACAACGACAAAGCAATAAACTCTATGTGCAAGAACAAGAAAGAATAGACCAGTGTCCAGACGGTTCCTGTCCGAAGAAATGATACAACAGGTGCCCAAAATAACCCCACAAGAATAAATCTAAGCCACAACTATGGCGACGCAGAGGCCTTCTTCCTGCGCACGCCCCTGCGACTTTCAATAGGAAAAATGCATTCCCGTGAGCGCCGCTGGCATTGACTAGAAATAGTGGGACACGAAAATTAGTTATGTTCTATCATAAGATTGAGGGGACTGCCAGTGAGAAAAAGAACATGTAAAATGACGTTTCATGGCATGAAACGGCGACAACGATACCCCGAAGAAGTCATACAAATGCACTTGGGGTGACATTGAACAGAGATGTTCTCAGCCCCTCTTGTAAGAGCTAAATCACTTACTTGCACGTCTTTTCTACTGTCCCAGCCAACGGGGGTCCACATGCAATCTGATGATGAGGGATTTCAACTACAGAGATAACAAAGACAGCTGTGTTCTACCGACCTTTCTAGCACGACAAAAATTGCAAGCTAAGGTTTGCGTTTTCTTCTTCTCGACAGGCCTTCTATTCATCGGAAGTGGACTGAGACGCATGAGTCCTGTTGGCTCAGGCTGGATTTCCGGATGAGGGTTAGGCTCTGTAGCAAGAATACTAGGTGTGGCTAATGGTATTATTGTGGACATCGAGGTTTCGGATTCAGAAGCACGAGGTCGATCCATGTTATCCATCAGTGGTTCAGTCTGGTCAGATTCCGAACTATGCCGAATTGATCTTACGCGGACGCTGGGCCACGTCCCTGTAGGTGAGGATGCTATTTCAACATTTAGTTGAGCTTTTAAGACATCTCATCATTAGACAATCCTTACTGGAATCCATTTTTAGGTTGTCTTCATCGGATGATGCCCTTCCAGGAGAGCACCCATCTGTTTCCGTGGAAGATGGAGATAGGAAGTTCATGAGAGGTTCGTGGGCATTGCTGAATGCCTTTGTCTGGCTTACAAATTCAGCATCAAGTTGCAGTGGTGATTGCGGCAATGGAACGTCGGAAGGTTCTAATTCTGTAGAAGACGAATTCTCGCCAGAGTCATCACACTCCGCAGACTAGAAAGTATAATATCAGGTCTGATTTTCTGCAAGAGCTGAAGCGCACTATGAGGACACTCACCAAAGAAGTTGGATGGGAACGACTTTGTTTGGTTTTTGCATTGGATTCGTGCTCGTCGCAAGTGTCAATAGCGACCATTGATTCATTGGTCACAGCGCATGGTTGTTTCGGGGAAGCGATCGTGGCAATATTCATATCCGAGTCACCACAACTCAGTGGAGGTAGACTGGGCGCGTTACACTCTGCATTTCTAGTGCTTCGTTGAAAGTAGTTTGGGCTGAGGGTGAACCCGGTACCGCCGAAATAATCGCCATAACCATTGCTTTGAAAGGCCTGCGGCGACCAATGTAGGCCACGGGCCTGAGGGAAGGTGGCATAGAAGATATCATCTTGCTCCTGTTCAGTTTGTGCGAGGAGCGAGACATCAGATGAGGGCTCTAATGTTTCTGAGTAATACTGTTATAGTTCGAATCATTACATGAGCTCAAACTTGAGTAATATACTTTACCTGAACCTGCCATAAGCAGCGATCTGACAGTGACTCCTGGGCATAGATGTCTGTTTGTGCTGACGGAACAAAAACGAGAGATGCCGCGTTCTTCCTTCCTTCGAAAAATTCCGAATTTGCACTAGGATCTTGAGACCAAGTATGAAGCTCAGTCGAGGCCCCATCGTTACGATCTGCGGAAAAGTAACGCCCAGAATCCATAGCAGAGAATTTTTAGCGGAATGGTGTTCGTCGCGTTGAATGATCCTGTCATTCGAGGAGAGAAGATAAAAGCACGCCTTCCTTGCACGTTATATATATACCTCTAGGAACGGGCGGACCAAGGCGGACCAGAGGTCGGCTACGAGCGCTGAGGCGAACTTCATCATCTGACAGTACCAAAATGGTTAGTAGGTGCCGTAACTGAGGAACTCACAGAAGTACCTCCATCAATCTGTATAGAATACAACCTTATAAGTATCAGAAATCTTGGCGTAACGTATCGTGTTACATGCACGCCATTGGGGTACATAAGTAAATGCGGCTGATTGTATCTGTATTATATTCACTTCATTCCTGCATGAACTCACGTTGTTCGAGTGTTGTATAAATGCGAGAAATTGATATTGATGTTGTATAAATTGTGAGCGATAATACATCTGGCCAAGCTGTCGGAAGCTGACTTGAAAGGTTGCGAGCACGTAGTTACTTATCTTAGGAGCCTTCAAAGCGTTCAATTTTGATGTATGAAGAAAATACCCCCTTGAAGCTTGGTCTGTCAAGATGCTTTGTTTCTAGAACCTGCAGAGCTGCAGTAGTTGTTGTGAACCCACGCTGGACACGAGCACAGATGTAGATCTTCGGGAAAAAAGTGGAAATCGAATCAGCGCAACATCAGCGACTGAAGACCCCATTCAAAAGAACAAATGGATTAAAGCGGCCAAACAGCCGAACCACATTTTGGTATACCTTACCCAGCGGCTCACGGTGAGGAAAGAGCAGCTTTCAGCTTGGTGATAATGATCTCAAAGGCTAAATTGAGCCACACGCGAAATTTTGAAAGAGAGTTCGTATATGTACCAGCAGTACATGAAAGCCTAGAGAGAAAACACTGGTTGTAAAAAATTGGCCCAAGGTAAGTAGAGTCTAGAGGACAAGGCATATATATCGTCAGACCTTCCAATTACTTTCAAAGGAAAAGGAGAAACTAACCATAATCCATGCCGCACGGCAGCCGCCTGCAGGGGAGTACGCAGGATGGGCTGATCTTTGTTCCATCTGATAGAAGAATCTGGCTAGACTTTAGCGTGTCTACCTTCCAAAAAAAACAGCCTTTGCTTGATCTCAAAGACGGCATTACGGGTGGAATGATACCTGAGATGCCGAAAAATGTCCTCCTGGGTGATGCATCCTATATCTTGTTGAAGGCTCCTGATATCCTGTTGCTGGTGGGCATCCCTCAATGTATTACTCTAATACTCGGCCCTATATCATACTGGAAAGACCTGAAAACTGGACAGAAGCAAGGCGGAAGAGCAGACTTACAGATCCGTTTGATACTATTCCCACGATAATAAATTTATTCTGAAGTCTATTACTTAAACCATCAGTCCAAATAAAAGCGAACCAGTTTATATTACTGTTCAGCTAGCCACTTTTCTATTTTTGTTGTTCATAAAGGGCTGGACTTTCACTATGAGTCTTCAGTACAGTCTTTGAATTCCAGTCCATATGTATCATCTCTAAGTATACGAGATCTATTTGACTCCAATCAGGGTCCAGGGAGTGCTAGTTAACACAAGCATTCCGACTTTGTGCTCCCCGAAAACAATCTTTAACATTTTATAACAAGCAACAACTTGAAGCTCAGCCACCTTGTATTTACCGGATTTTATTGTTAAAAATACAGATGTTTTCTCGAGCATGATCGTTCTGTTAAGTTTCGGGGACTACAGACTGGGATGATTGGTCGAGAGTTGCTTAATCGAACAAGCACACTGGCAGTCGTAACATCCACCGAATTGACTCCGTATCTGCCCGTGAGTTCTCTTGAACTTCTATCGCCGAACATATTCCATTCGTTATTTTACTTACCCTACCCCAGTAACTTAGTACAATTGCCGGAGCAACATTCTGAATCCGATAACCGGTCCCTCGAACCTTCAGTCAGCCTATAAACTTACCTATAGACCGGTAATTGGAACGAAGTTCCCCGATTTCCCCCCCTTCAACCCTTATCGCAAATCATCGCGTTCGCAATGCGCGTTTGTATGTGTACATATTCTATGTCAAAAGTGTGGAGAATTGTTACAACGACTCTCTCTCGCACAAACGAATGATTATTCTTAACTCTTCTAATTTCTTAGAGTCCATCTATATATACGATTCGGAATAGATCGGTCGATTCTGTGTTGCTACATGTCAGAAGACATTAGTTGTGCAATATTCAGTAGGGATACTATATAGAATCTTTTGGTTAACGGGTAATATCGCCATGCTCTGTAGAGTTTGGCAATTTGGATCCCGTTAGTAGGTGACTTTGTGTGGCTTCACGGTACGGAACCTCCCGAGTTTTTTATTGTTGCAAGACTCTCTTTGAACAAATAAATCGTGAAGTCATCTAGACATCTACATCCAACTACGTCAAGATCTGCATATGGGGACTGTATATCGAATACCGTATTGAAAATCACCGTGTCTGGAATTGGTGAACCAGGCGCAACCATAGCTAACATCAAGTTTCAAGGTGTTCTTGTATGATAGCCAAAATATATTTTGCGGTAAGTAAAGATCCCTATTCAGTAAATATTACCATTCACTAGAACCAAACATTAATGGCCATGACAAAACATCACGAAGTGATCCAAGAACGCCGAGCTCCAGAAGTCTGGGTCATGCCAATTAAGTCCTAATACTCCTCTAACCTCTCATGGGGATTCGTCCAAAGATGTCCCTGACTCTCCTTCGGCATCACTTGTTAGAGCCCACTCTTCCTCTTCTATCAAACCTCCTCCATTCGTCGAAGGTATCTTCGCTCCTCTCTTCCGTAAGAAGCCAACGACCTCAGTCGTATACCGCCATCCATCGACACCCATATCTACCTCATTATCCAACGATGGCGATGCAAATGAATTAAAGCGCCCATTTTGCCCCCCATAAATTTCAGCAAGATGCCTGCTCGCATGAACCTTCGATTTCTTGCGTTCACCATCTCGTTCAAGCTGATCGAAAAAAACAGCAAGCGCTTTGACAGCCTCAATTCGGGCGCGCAGGACGTGGCGCATGATTCGACGCGTAGGTGGACGACCACGGGAATGTGAGAGCGAAGACGCCTGGACCGTGGCTGGAGGCTCCTGCTCCCTCGGGAGAACCAAAGTCGGATCGGGAGGAAGAACTGATGTTATGTGAGGGTTGGCTGAAGATGAAGCCTCAGGAGAATTGATATTGACACTAGTAATATTGCTCGGTATCGAGGGTCTTGACACTGGATTGGTTCTGGGTTTTTCTACCCATGGATTTTCCTTCGGGATACTCGGAGTTGTATATGGAGAAAGTGCGGTAACAGACAGATCCCATTTCTTTGGCGCCCATACGCCGATGAGTATCCGCCAAGCCGTAATGAACCGCCTTGCGCTAAGTTGAAGGGAAAAAAAAGACGAGCGAGTGGTCGGACTCTGCGCCACAAGGAAAGGGAAGAGAAGAGACGTACGCTTCATAGTTACCTAGGAATTGACGTGAATCAATACAAGGTTAGGCTGTGATTATGGTTTGTGAACATACCGGTGATCATACGATTATGGTAGATGGCGAACATGTAGACCATCGTAGCGGCAAGGATAGCACCAATAGGCGTGTACCAGAATAAAGCCCACAAGAAGAAAAATGCAGCCGGGTAAATAAGAAACAAGGATAATAACCCAAATGCAACTTTGTTCTGAGCTTGTGTCTCCTCTTCATCTTCAACCAAATGTGCACCAAAACGACCCATGATGTAGACAGGGATATGCACAATGAGAGGAAAAAGAAAAAACGGCAAGTGGACAAGAGAACTACATGTGTCACGCACAAAAAGAAGGAGAGTGAGAAGACGACTAGGAAGAGTAACAGGTTTGTGGGGATCTAGATCTCGAGGAAGAGGCAAAGTCGAAAGGATAGAATTAGTAAGATTTGTGGTTTGTAAGAGGGAATAGTATTCAAGCAACCGGCGTCGGGTAGAGCTGAAGTTCGGGGTGACATTAACGGTGGAAAACAAATCGACAAGGCTAAGTGGGGTATGGTTATTAGTGACCCTGAAGCATTCTCGTTTTTGCATTCTACGCACGTTTGAGAAACCGCGACAAAATCGTCCAGGTTAATAGAATTTTCTTTCTGCCATAGAATATCGCGAGCCATCCGCGCCGCGTAAAGGGTATCCCTGCAAGGAATTTAAACGCATTCAGCCATTGGAATGAAATAATGTCTACCAATCGGGAGCGTTGACAGTATGCTTCGTCAGCTCTGCCTCTATGTCGTGACTGAGTTGTTTGGCTGCCGCTCGCGAAGCACCCTCGATGCCCGAGAAAAACTGTTCTTCGTATGGCTTGATGGAGATTGGTTGACCAAACCTTGGCAAGTCGACAGTCAGAATGAAACTCGTATGTGTTATGAGTGGATCTCTCACTCGATGATTACCTGGTTAGTCGAGAGTGTCAGCTATTCATCCACAATATATATGAAAAACCACACTCAACACTACTCCGATACTTAGACTTGTTCGTATATACGATAGCTGCTGGAACGATCTTCACCTCCGGGATTCCGGGATTCTCTTTTGCGTATTTGGTATATTCGAGTGCTGCCCATGCTGCTCCATCCTTGATTTGCATAATCCTCGGTTCAGTGTAACTAGTACCCTCGGGAAACAAAGCGACGGCATAGCCCTTGGACAGGGCTTCGAAAGTACCTCGAAAGAGTACCTGGCGGTCTTTAGACTTGCGATCGACTGGAATGTTGCCAGTGGATAGAAGAACTTGACGAATAAGGGGATTGGCGAACAAGGAAGCTTATATATTGGTTGTTACTATTGTACTGACGATACGAAGGGCTTTACAACATACCTTTACTCCAATAGTGAAGAATTCTCTGATTCGGGAATGTTGACGCTAACAAACAATTAACACTCTCCGCTGAAAGGCATCCAAAGGCGTCTACGAACACAAAATCACAGGGTCCAGCATCATGTTGTGGTGGGTAGCCGTGCTACAGGTTGCATCAGTGTTAGTTGCGGGGAATTTTGCAAATTCACTTACACTATCATAGGACCCGTCTCGGGTACGTTTTCTCCTCCGACGACTCGAATTTCAGAAAAGAAAGAGACGGCAGCGAGACCGGTAACATAGCGAATCAGACGATGAAGAAGGAACAAGTTAAAGTCATTAGCTGACGACGACATTCCGAAAATTCTTCGAACGAATGCTGGGTCACAAGAACAAGCACAAGGATGATGATGGTCAAACAATAAAACAAGTCATCCAATTGCCGTGCCCCTGCGTGCACGCAGACAACAATTTTCATCTCGTTCAGTGTTCGGACTTGAAGCAGAACGACAGAGTAGTTATCTTTATGTACAAATGAGTGTGAGTGATACATGGGATATACACAAAGCAAAATGATTGAAACAAAACATCTCAGTCGTGAGTAGTGTTGAAGTAAGATATAAACCAGAGATATACAGATGCAGATGTTACGTGAGAAAACATCGAGTCTACGCCCCCGTACTCTTATTGCGCGAGGAACGTCTAACTGCAGTCACAGGTTCGGCAGCTTTCTTACTCTTTTTCCCTCGTGTAGTAGTGTTTGTGCTAGGAGGAGCATTGCGCCGACGTTTAGATGGCGTAGGTTGGGCTCCACTGTCGTCCGTATAACCATCTACGCCCATTGCGGCATTTTCTGCCGCAATCCCTCCGCTATTTCCACTACCATTGACGACCGCATCCTCGGGAACAGCACTCAGATCTCCATGCGCCCTCTTTCCACGACGTTTCTCCGGCGAATGGCTTAGATTGCTCGGTTCTGTTTCCGATTGACCTTCTTCTCGCTTTCGATTTTCGTCAAACTGAGAAAGCAGCTCAGGGGAAGGACGCGGAATAGCCGTTTCACCCGCGTTCACTTCCTCCAAGACGTCTTTTCTACGACGTAAGATGCGAGAGTTCTGAGGCTGGAGTTTCTTGCCCTGTGAAGATGGTGGAGGAGGGGTAGCGTCGTCCATCTGGGAGTCCTCATTCGCAGCACCATTAGAGGACATCACAGCGCTTTTGGCAGCATTCGAAGGACCAGCTTGATTTTCGTCGTTGATAGCTAGGTTCTGGAAACCGTGTGAGAAAAATGCTGATCCTGGTTGCGGTTCTTCATTTTGGGGAGAAGTTGAGTCACTGTCTGTGGGAGTTGGGTCAGCTACCTCCGAACGACGGTCGCGTCTCTGTCCTAGATTTCTGTCGGCCGCCGCATCACGGTTATTTTTCTGGACGTAGTCCAGAAGCCACGGATGGTCAAGCGCGCCTGTGAGCGTCATCCGAGCCGCTGGATCGGAAGTGAGTAAATTCTGAAGAAAGTCGACGACTAGTTGATTGAGAATGAGCATTGTGATTGAATGGAGCAACATGCAAGACCTACTCATGGGATTAGACGTTTTTTGTTTGAGTAATTTCCAATCTATTGTCCGGGTACTTATTCTCAATCGAAGGTCAGGCTGATTTTCATCTTCAATGAAGGGATTCGCGTTAGAAAGCCTAGTAAGTTCGTGAGTGAAAGCCAGCGTAATGTTCAATGTGTTTATCAGCATACATGGAGAAGACGATGACACCGACACTCCAGCTATCTACCAGGTTATCGTAACCTTGCCTGTTCGTCTGCGTAACTATTTCAGGTGCGAGATAAGCGGGGGTTCCACACATAGTCTGGTCCAAGAGTCAGATTTTGCGTAATCCAAGATCGTGAAAAAGAGACTCGAACCTTCAACATGGTCTGGCTGTCGATAGCCTTTGCGAGGCCAAAATCTGCCACTTTGACATTCGGCGGATCACTTTTGGTGAGTAGAATATTCTACGTCATGGAGTCAACGTCTAAGCCCAGTATAACAACAATTCAGGCTTACCTCGGGCTTCAAGTCGCGGTGAGCAATCCCAAGACTATGAACATACTAAATGCGAAAGGTTAATAAATGTTCAAGATGTCTGAGAAAGCCAATCACAGAGAGCGCCAGACATAGTTGGTAAGTGATATGCTGTGTCATGTCCTCGCCTTTAAAAGTATCAGCGGCAGAGTAAGGAATCAACGAGCTCATGACCTACCGACGCCCGAATTAGAGAGGATATACTCCAGTAGATCGCCACCTTCGATCAGCTCCAATACCAAAACTTTACAAAAGCTGTCAGAGTCGCACATAATCTCGAAACAGTCGTGCTCACTCAATTTGCCTTCAGCGGTGATGAAGGTTTCTTTCAGAAAGCAGATATTAGGATGGCTGAGCGTCTCCAATATCGCGATCTCGCGAGAAACCATCTTTTCGTTAGATCTAGAGCTAGAAGACTCGCTCCCACCTGTCGTGAGGAGATTGTTGAACATTTTGGCAGCCCACAGAGTCCCGGTTTCCCGTTCCAAGCACCTCACTACATTAGCAAAGGTACCTCGACCAAGTTGATCGTGAGAATCATATAGGCTATAAAAGCCGACTTCCGGCTGTCGACCGCTGGCAGTATGTCGGAAAATGAACCCTGTAAACCTCGAAATGAAGTCTCGACTTCTGTGATGAGAGAAACTTAAACTGACGCACGGTAATCTTCAGTTGGATCAGTAGATGACGACCCTGCGGATCCAAAAGCAACCTCGGCGCCATCTATGAGAATACGAGACACCCCTTTGCCTAGCCTCTGCCCGTTCACCTGTGAACATGACCATATCGCGTCAATATCCAGCATAAGCTATGATAAAAGTGTGACTCACGAACGTCCCATTACTAGACGTATCTTTCAAGGTAATGATCGAATCTTTGGACTCTCTACCATCCCAGGTGATTTCAGCATGTTTATTGCCTGAGGAGAGTAATCAAAACACGCTGAAATTACAACTCATAGGTACGCACTGATTTTGAATCCTGGAAAGACGACATGATTGTATGTTAAGTGGCGACCAACGCGATACGTGAGCTGAGCTTTGAGAAGGTCTACTTGTTTGATAGCCTTCACTAGCGGATAAAAAGTCCCCCAGACGTTTTCATTAATTTCACGACCATATTGTTGAGATTGCATGTTGGGCTGCGTCTGTTTAACTTCCTGAGTCTCGCTTTCGGGTTCATCCCCGTACTGAGAATGTTGAGAGCTCATGATGGTGGTGGGATGGTTTAGAAAGGTGGTGGTTTCTGGCCGAAGGGGAGAGATTCTGAGGTCAATTTATACCACGACGACGCGTAGCAAGTGGCAAATTGGAGTTATACGCCGCAATTGTTCACAAGGCCTTTGACCAGGCCAAAGCTGCGGACTATGAAAGGGGAAAAGTTGAAATTCCTTTTTTCCTTTTCTAGTAGGATTTGAGATGCTGTCGCGAAATAGACCAAGATTTCGCGTAGAGACTAGATGCCAAAGAGAAACTTTTCAAAAGGTCTGTTTTGATCACGAACAATAAGACTGGAGATTGACAGACACAGTAGATTTTTGTCCATGTTGTTCATTTGTCGGCTATCGTTGGGTTTGTAATCATGATTGGCGCTTTATTTTCCCGCGCACAAGGTCGGGCGCTAGTGACAATTTGGCGTCTCGTTTGTACGGACAGACCACTCGGTATACGCCCAGTACATAAGTTTTGCACCGATATCTCCATCTTCTAATGTGAATGCGGAAGACTCGACAAGCTTGTACGAATTTATGCTTCTTGATAAAGTCCCAAGTAGGTCCTTCGTTCTTGAACTTTTTGGTCTCGCCCGAATTATTCTTCACAGAAAAGCATCGTAGATACTGAAAAACCTGCGCGCGCGTAAAGATGGCCTGTAGCGATTGGGTGGTGCCTTTCATATTCGTGAGCTTGAGCTTCTGTTCTATTGCTATCGATATCTTATGCCTTATGTATATTTAGACCACAAATACTTGGTGGCAACCACTCAAATCGTGTAGTTCATACCATAGCTTCAAGCGATTTGATCTATCGCAACGTCACGGGTGTTATTGATATGCATTGACCCACCTCGGTTCGTTTTGGTTCACCAACAGTCTCTTCACTAAATTGGTAACATGATCACGGTCTAACTCTACTAGAATATGTGCCTATATCCATCTATGAATCACTCTGTTAAGACAACATCGACATGGTATCATACCAGTGCTTTTGCAAGCCCCGTATTTTACGGGGGGCTACAAGGAGCAGATTAGCTCAGTGACATGCTACAACGGCACCCTGCTACACCAGGCTACACCGACAAATTTACATATCGACAAGTACAGTACCTTTAAGTACCAGTACCAGCCAGTACCCTGAGCCGGCGGCCCACCGCTATTAGACTACTATCAGTGTCTTCCCGTATTTCGCGGACTGCCCCATGAAGTAATCTATACACGGATATATGAAACGTTCTGAGTTCCGTAAAAGCCACGCATTTGGCGTATCCCAGGATATACTTTGCTCTGCCGAAGAACTTTGCATGACGCTCTCCAAGTACGAATATGCAGTATGTATACGCAGTATTCATAGCTCTACGCTCACCCTTCCAGATCCTCCCTTCTGTCAATCAGTATTACAACACACCAGACATCGGTCGCACGTCTACTGCCTTTTTCGAGGATAGCGTTAATGTTATGTATTCATACAGATTTATACACTCCTTGAGAAAAATAAAGATGTGTTACAATCATATAGCGTCAAATTTGAGCAGTCTGTCGTGCTTGTGTCTCGAGAAATCAAATAATCACCTTGAATCGTCAGGAACATTCGACCTGATACTATCCTTAAAATGTCGCGGATTTTTTGTTTTCTCATGGAACGCTATCCATGATTTGATTGGCTAGAAGTGTCACGGCGACTCACGACCAACCTTGAAGTCTTCATTGTCCGAACCCGCTGTCCAGCCCACATGTTTGACAGTGTACAGAAAAAGCCAGTCAACTGTATTCATAATAAATTTATTCGTGAAAACCCCATTTTGACTTTATATCATACAGTCAAGCGTAACTTGTGGCGCAAAGCGGATTAATTTACGATGGAAATCGAGGGCTCTTAGAAGCCGTGCTACATAGCAAGGTGGCTCCCATCTCCAGCACATGCGATAGAGGGTCCGCCACTGAGACAAGATAGATTGGATGAATGTGAGGTCAAGCTCGCAGATTGTGATCTCGGCGACATGTTCATAATCACCTTTCTAGCATAATACAACGGAGACGTTCGGGATCTACGTGGAGCTCAGTAAGAAGGTGATACACAGGGTAAATGTTTGAGTTGCTCCGAGTCTGAGATCATACAACTGCCTCATCTTCTACGTGACAATGGTTTTCCCTTCAGGAGATGAAAATTCCCCCCTGAGAGAAGTGTCCGGTCGAAGGAGTTAAAAGCCTGAGCAAGCTCAACGTACTAGATTGAGTGTGATTTAACTATATTTGAGGAGACAATAAAAAATTACTCAGGGGTGATACGCAGTATCTGCTTTAAGGCCTGGATATGTATCGGCGTAGTTCGACAACAACCACCGAGAAAAACACCAGACCATATTTCTGAAGGCCGAAAACTCTCCTTGAGAGCTTTTGCCCAACTTTCCTCGCCATTCTTGTTTTTCTCCACCCAAGTTTGATTTAAAGGATCATATACATCTCCTCCATTCGGGTAAAGGACCAGGAAGGGTTTGATGGTGCTGTCTTTGGAAAAATCCGACTGCAGATTGGAGATTTCTGATTTCTGTAAAGTCTGTATGCTATCCTCGAGCTCCCATACGAGTTTGGAGAGAAATTCCACAGGTGTACAATTTATACCTAGTCCGGAAGGACAAGGATAAATAGGTGTCGAATTTTCTACTGCAGTAGAGACTATGTCTGCTACTCTTGTCCTGGGCGTTCCATCTTTGTCCGTCTCAGGATAATGGCCATCTGGAAAAACCATGCTTATCCACCAAGGCTTGGTGGAAGTCCCTCCCCTCGCAATCCTTTCATCGAGGAGACCCATAGCCCGACGAATGGCTTGGATTTCCCGCGTTAGTGGTACTGTCTCGAAAGCGATATAATCGATGCTATTCCAAGAAGCATCATTCTCGAATATGATGAGTAATCTTTCGAAATGAAACTGAGTCAAGGCGTGGATAGATTCGTTCTTCGCGACCTCATCATTGTCAAAAGTATTGCAGTTTTCTGCATCTGCATCTTGACAATATGCTTTCGGTCCGAACGGCGGCGGATAAAAACCATTAAATTCCTGAGCTGGGCTGAGACTAGCTCCGAATGGGCCCAAAGAGAGAGCGATCCGTACGTCTCGGACAGGATCCCCGTTGCTGGCTTGTTCGTCCAAGAAAATTTGTCGTGCTTTGCTAGCTAGATGAACAGATTTTAACATGACACGCCTAGCATCCGCACTCGTGTAACCTGCGCGAGCGAATGTTGAGTATGAGCACTGATACCTGGTGTAACAATGTATCAGGGCAATCCAATCGATTCCGCTGTCAAAGGACGAGAACATTTACGTGGATGTGGATATTGCTTCCGCACCAGCGTGCAGAAAGGCCAGATGAGCTTTGATTACCACGTCTGCATGGTCTAGTATTGCTTGAGCGGACCAGAGAGGTGTGTTAGAGATGTCCAGTCGAAACAATTGCTCCAGCGTGGTACCCTAGCATGGAGATGATCTTCAGTACAAAAACATCACAAGCGTTATTATTCATGCTCACAAATCCCCCATCGATGATGATAGGATCGAAATGGGTACCAAGATTGTTGAACTGAGATCTAGCCATCAACGTTGCAATGGAAATGTCCTTGGGCCTAGCAAGCGCTTATCTTTTCAATTGCGTCTTCCTTCCCCAGGCCTTCGAGATTTAATCCCAATGACTGCAATATATCCTGTAAAATATGGCGATGCTGCCGCATCTTCCACAGTAATAGGTAGTATAGTACAAGCTGACCTAATCTAATATTAATACTACTCAATCCTGGTAGATCTTGTGCATCCCAATTTCCTCCACTTGCATTTCGGCCAGAAGTGACGATTGCTCCTCATTGGTTGATACTTCTTTCAACGACTTCTTTGCGGCTTCTTGCACGAGTTGTTTCGGTAGAAGAATCAACCCGGCAAGGTATAAGATTGGCAGGATCTATGCGACGATGAAAAGTGAGCGAATAGCCGATCCTACAAAAGATGTCTCCAACTCACCACGATCCAAGCATACCATACAACATTCACGCCTTCCATCACATCTTCTCTTCCTATAGCTTTCGGCCATTCGTTTTTGTATCCCGAACGAACTTGATAAAATCCAAGGCCAATTAGAATCAAACCAGTAACGGCGTGTAAGTAGTTCTGCAACGGTCGACCGGTTGATTTCGTGGGCTTCACCCAGTGAATAAAGGCCCCGAAGATACACTGGGAAACATATAGTGCAAACAGAGCAGCGCCCCATTTCTGAAGTGCAAAGGTAAGTTAAGGACAGAAAGTTGAAACCAGCGAAAATAGTAACCTTGTGATCGTCGTCGAGATGTTCAATGTGACGACCGTTATTGACTGACTGGACACCAAATACAAGGCCAATCGTGATACTGAATCCAGCTTTCGGGCGCATCTCAGGATGATAAATTGACCGACATCACCTTATGACTCACCAACAACAAATTGCAATATCCAATGAGCTGTGTACCACGCTGGGGTGAACGTTCTGACCCATCTGCTAACGAGCACACCGGCTGGAAGGAAAAGGATGAACCCAGTGGTACAGAAAACAGCATGCGCAAAGGCCATTCGTTGGTGAGCATTAAGAGGAATCGTGTTTGTTGATGTCAGGGAGGAGGACGACGGCGAAGGAGCAGAGGCGGAAGAGTCCACCTCATCAGAAATTGGGGAGATTGGTTTAGAGAGGTCAAAGTGAGCGTATCCTGCGTCGACGTGGAATTGAAAAGGTGCATCTCCAGCAGAGGATCCTGGATTTTGAGCACCGAACGCCCAGATCAGGTTCGTTCTTGCTAAATTATCCCACTTAATTGAGAAGGTTGCATTGAGGATTGTCAGGGTACTATCAATAAAAATGTGGACGTACTGGTATGGTAAAGACATATCTTTCGTTGCCTGTACTAGTCTTCAAGGCATGATTTGAGAGGCCAATTTCACTTCAAATAATCACGCATACCGTGCTAAGATCACTCGAAAGAGTAGCTATCCGTGGAGGATCGGAGACAACTTCAGGCATAACCCAGGATGGTGCCACACGTTGTGACAGAGTGATGCTGCCGTCAGAGTTGGACCATAAAATGACCATTGGGTTGTTGGACATCTGCGTGCCAAAACCACTATCAGAGAAGCATCATGAGCACAAATATGCTTGCGCGATCATGTTAGCGTACACTGCCATCCATCCTGGAACCCTCTTTCCGGTACTCGAAAGGATGTCTACCAACTCTATGAGCAAGCGGGTAAAGTACAATAGAACACGCTGCAGTTTACATTCCACGTTATCCCCGGTTAATGTAGCATTGATACACATATACTGTGGACATCGTGAATATACTGTGTGAAGGTGAAGATATATCTTCGTACCTTGGAACAGGCGTAATCGCCCGTCAGTGAGGTTGTTTGCCTCTGAACATGGAGTTTGGTTTGAACATCTGTTCCGAGTCGGGATTACGCGACGTACCACCGCATTCTTTCCTGTAGCGAGACTCGAGATAAGTAGGATAGAAAGAACGGATAAAAGAGTGTAAACCATTGAAGGTTAGGCTATGGGATGAAATTTGAGAGGGAAACGGAGAAAAGGAACATTCAGACCTTATCAATAGCTAGTAAATCACCATCTCGACACCCGCGTTTCGGCTTCGGTAAAAGAGAGGAAAGATGCGCAGCAAAGTTTGTCATAATACCAGTACTTACGCACAACAGAATGGCCACATTTGATTGATGCAACAGCTTCACAAAATACCGCTGTGAAGAATTAGACTAAAATGAGATATTACCAGCATTATCACCACATAAATCGTCGTTATCATCACTGGGACTCTTAAGCTTGAGTACTTGCCATTGAATATCGAAGTGAGTGTACGTTTCCCACAGAAGCGGACCACGGCCTCTCATGGTGTGAAAAGACTCTCAGGAGATTTAGAAGGGATCATCCATCACTCAAAGGAAAGGAACGAAGTCAAGATTTGAATGGACACAAGTGGTTAGTGGGAGACACTGTAACAGGTTCATGCCATCCCTCGCCTTTTGTTCCTCCTTGCATGTGGTTTGATACCAACCATCCCGCCGTTTAGCGTCAACCTATCAATCAAGGAACTATCCACCGTCAGTGCCTGTCCCGGCTCTGCACGATGGTAAGTCTCGTTTCCAGCAGATAAGGACATTTCTTTCTTTGCAGCTCCCTTGATAACCAGCTCCCCTTCCTCCAGCAATGATTCAGAATGTTGAGGTCGCAGCTGAGGGCGTGAAGGCTGATGCAACTGGTTCGGGTACGAGTTCGGGCGAGTTCGGCTCATGGAAGACGATGAAGCCATTCGACTAAGTAAAGAAGGAGTACTATCTAGTTCCCCGCCACCCTTCTTGACTTTCTTTGTAGGATGTGAAGAATTGCCCGAATTGTCTGAATCGGGGGCTTGTTTTCGGCTTAGCAGCTTCCCTCCTTGGGGTGTCGGTACCAGGTTGATCCGAGAAGGTACAGCGGACGTTGATATTGTTGATGACAACGATGGTGGTGCAATGTCTTGAGAAGCAATGGTTGAAGGAAAAGGCGGACTGGTCAAAGTTCTTGATTTCAAAGACGGCTTTGCAGATGAATCGCGCCTCTTCGTTGCTAACGACTGCACAGCAAAAAAAGATCGGATGCTGTCAATGAAAGGAAAAAACATGGGAAAAGATAGAACCCTTTGCGAACCCTGATTAATCCATGAATATCTTCTCCGTGTCCAAGACTTGGGACGACGCGACCTAATGATTGTGCACTATGTAAAACCTGAAGCGGTATCGTCCACCCGTTACCCGTTGCCTGACTGATGTAAGAGAGGGGATGAAAACAAAACGTCCAAATATTTACCAGCAGAATTCTCTGAAGCAGCATCCTGCAGGTCTCCTGAGATTTGACTTCAGATAGATTTGTTTTTGAAAGGTACTTGAGCAAGAGAATGGTCATTAGAGTTAAGTATGTAGTGAGAACAGGAAGATTGTACGCACTTCGAAAAAAGATGGCGTCAAATTGAGAAGACGAACAACACTGGGATCGTTTGCTTTGCTGGCATGCAAAGTCTCAGCAAAATGATGCAGGACTGTCAGTTGGTCTTCAGTGGAAATTTGAGAAAAGACAGGCTTTCCAAGGATAGGTGTGTAGAAGTTGATTAAATCTTCTAATTTGCCCTGGCTTTTGCTGATGAATAGGACACTTAATATATCGAAATAAGGGCGGGTTTTGTTCAAAGGACGTGAACCATTCTGAGCGTTCGGACTTGTGTGATCGTCGGAAAGCGCCTTCTTTGCTCTCTGTAGGACCAATTGCGATAATGTTGATCCACGAGAACAAGGTATATCAAGGAACTGTGTTTGCATCAGGATATCCTTTAACGTGAGTTGGGCCATGGATTCGCCTAGTTTTGGTATTGCCTGGGAACAATTCGTGAACGAAGGAAACCAAAGTACAGAGCACACGTACACACCGAAATCAATCCATCTAAAAGCGTAGCTTCTGCTTCACTTCCGGGAGGCATGTATCGTACAAGTTGTCCCTTCTTCAGTTCACTCGTGATAAAAGATAAAACCAATTTCCGTAGGCTGTCTCTCATTGAAAGTTCTTCGAGGTCTGCAAGGTCGTCGGGAGGTATGACCTGATCGCATAGAACACCCAGTGTTACCCGAGCATCGAGTTGAAGGTGGTCGACAAGAGCCTTCCTGACCATAGTGACTTCGTTCGGATCGTCTTTTGTATACTGTAGTGAGTAAGTGAATTATAAGAATACGTATAGCGTACCGCTCTGTAGCAGTTGAACCAATACATCCGCGTTGCGTTTGACCCATTTCTTTTCCAGCCTTGACATTTGTACGAGAGCATTATAGCCAGCCATCCTAACCTATAGAAGTATGAGATGAGATGTATTGCATATTGCAGAGGCAGAGGATGAACCTGCGAAACTTGGTCTTCACAAAGATCGTAAATTGCGTTTATCGCATCTTCTTCAGCTTCTGGAAAGTCTTGAAAAAAATCAGGTATGTTCTTAGCCGCGAAGGTCTTCAGGGAGACGTTTGATGAGTGTGTTGCTTCTACAAGTTGCCTGAGAGCACTTCGCCGCTACAAGGGGTGAGTTGATGTTCAGTCGTCTGGAAAGATAGCTGTAAAGTTTGAACAAACCGAAGTGCTGGTTTTATCTGAGATTGATTTGGCCCGTCGTACAAGAGCTGAAAGGAACATATTGTGTAAGCAGAGAGAGCGCATAGTTCAAACGCCGAACCTTGAAGCTCGCGATCTTCCATGACTGTGGAATGTTCAGGATTGAATTATCGAGTGCGGAAGCTCATCGTAGGAACTTACTCACGTGTTAGGAAAACGAAGACGCACGGACTCTTGCAGCTATGTACTACCATGTCTAAATACGCCAATCATCTTTCGCCAAATCTACCTTCAACGCACAAGCTTACGAAGTCGCAGAAGTCTCGCGCTAGGAGAGAGCCTTCTGGTGTATTCTCGTTGTTCCAAGCTCCTCAGATCCAACAGTTCAAAGAAGCCTTTCAGCTAATTGATCATGACAAAGATGGTTGGGTCAACGAAGGCGACCTTCGAGAAATTTTCACGAGTCTTGGTGTGCATCCACTATAATTCTATTATCGGCCTTGCTCCTCAGATAACTCAATAGGTATAACTCCTACACAAGCCACGCTCGACAATCTTCTGTCATCTAGACCTGGAGATACTTCCTCCATATCTTCCACTGACAAAGGCATCAATTTTACCATGTTTCTCACTATGATGAGCGAAAGACTCTTTGAATTTGATACGGAACCAGAGCTTCTGGAAGCTTTCGAGAGCTTTGACGAAAACGATAATGGCACGGTTAGAGTAGAGGATATGCGAAGGTGGTTGGGCGAATTGGCGGATCGAATGAGCGAACAAGAGGTAGGCCCCTTCAATAATCGTTTCCTCTTTCACTGACTTCGGCTCGTAGATCGATAAATTTCTCAAGGGACCTTTTACAGACAGACAAGGGAATTTTAACTATCGGGAATGGATCAAAGTCCTTCGCGTCAACGAGGATGGCAATGAACCAGAGGCGCAAACATGACTCTATCTATATGTATTCTGATGCAGGTGAATAGGTAAAGAGTATCGTTATGACTTATGACTATCAATACACACGGAAACGTTAGTAATCTGAACTTTCTCTTCGAGATACATAACATGATCGACACGAAGAAGTATGATTATACGTGCGTTTAGGATGATGGTTGCAGAGTTTCTCAAAGGTTGGCGGTCTTCTCAGCGTTTGATTCATACAGGTCACTTTAAAGTCATCTACATTGCAATACCAAACGCCAAACTTCATCATCGTGCAGTACATAGTCCGAATTTGTCAAAATATTGTTAGATATGAGGTAAATAATCTGTCCATTGAATGTTTTGTAGAGCACCGCAGGGCAAGTCCCGCAAGGTTAGAAATGATTGAACGATAAGAACACAACGAGCCAAAATATAAGCTAAAGGTGCAATAAACCAAACAATCGCAAAGACGTATTTGAGAAAATTGGGAGCAGTCAAGAGTATATCATGTCTCTCAGCATATGCTTTGTATGCCAGCTCAACATGAACAGGAATGAACGTGACCACGATAGAAGATATTCTCCACATTATCTCTTCAATTTTGGTTGGAAACGTCGAAAGCCATCCAATCCAGTGAATAAGTCCAAAAACTGCGGCTACCGCACAGGGTATAAATAGTGATATCCTGTAAATTTTCAACTTGAGATCACTGCCTTTGAGCAAGCGTTCGATTTTCTCCAGGGCGTCTTCCTCATCCTGGTATAATACCTCTTCAGAGGAATTGTCCTCGACCCTACTCAGAGACAGGAAGTAGCTGAATACCACCCTTATTGGAAGAAAGGTAATAAAAAAAGGAAAGAAAAAGATTTTGAGTAGTGGATGGGTTGTGTCGAAGTCAACCTCAAAAACACTACTCCAGCCTCTTGACAAGGTATACCGCAACCCAGATTGGACTCCGTTGTGGGTGCTCGGGCTTCTGTCTGAGATATGAGCCGGGTCATTACCTGCCGTTGAAACAATGTTCATCAGTGGTATTATTTCACCCGCCCTAGCGTCTAATGGAAGAGGCCCTGGTGTACTTGAACCTCCAAGTTCATGGTGTACATTGATATTGTCGTCATCACCGTAGCTCACTTCAGCTGATTGCGATTCATGCGAACCACCAAAGTTGAGCTCATTGTTAAGCTCATCAGTAGTAAACGACCGTGAAGGCCTAATGCCGGCGCGAGACTGAGAAGGAGACTTTGAGGGGCTCTTTTTCCTTCCATCTGACTGTGACCAGACTGCTTGGACGCGGATGGGATATTGAACTCCCAGTGGCTTCTTGAACCAGAAGATATAGGCCATGACATTGATTGTTGCAAAAGCAACAGTCATAACCTCGAGTTCGGTGAAAGGCAATTTTGAAACCCATCGTGCTGCAAGCTGGATGATGAACCAACCAGTTTGCCCTATCGCTATGATCTTGGTTAAACCATCACTATGGCTTCGATCCTGGATTTCATCTTCGTCGAATTCACCGACGAACCCAACAATATCGAAGTCATCAGGGAGATCGTAGCGACGATATACACGTGCGTCCTTCGGTAATGAAAGCAGTTTCAGCGCAGTGACAACTTCATTCTGTTCTGTTAGTCGAAGAGTAAATCCACCCATGAGCGCGAAATGGGCATGAGTCATGGTCCAACCCTCGTTCCTATATCCTGCAAATATATAGAGAGTAAATAAACACCAAGTCTGCGTCGTATGGACGTGCGAACGCACTCTTCACAAGCTCCCTTGCTGCGAGCCATTGCCGCACAGCAATCCACAGAGTCGCTTCTGGTGCAACCAGAGTTAATATCATGAATCCTATTCTCTTCTTCGTGTTTTTCCACCATTGTATTTGATTTGGTCGAGGGATATTAGGGTGAACTGCTACCCAAGTACAGGCGAACAGGACAGCCATACAACTCCAGAGAATACCGAGGACAGTTCGGGGAGAACCCGAGGAATCGCAGGACTTCGAGCTTGTTGCATCCACATATGTTGGAGATCGAAGAGCCGGCAGAAGATAGCTAATATTTGTTACAGCGTCTGTGAAGGATGCATTTCCTTGAGTGCTTGGGATCAACATGGATAGGAATAGAACTCTGCCAGTCAAGGTGGTCTGCACCTCGTTGCAACGGATAGACAGCTAAGATTGAAAGATAACAGCGCCTCTCGGAGAACATATGACCATTCTGGAATATTTGTATAGGTCTCATGCACCGCCAATGCCATGATGCAACTACCTTCATTCCAACTGTCAATAAGTACACAGTTCTGAAAACGAAAAACTTTACCTTTCGCATAACGTATATCATGTGTAATGACAACATTGAGATATCCTTTATCCACAGTCCAATGCGCAAATGCGCAAATTCGCGTTCTGCTGGATGAACCTGAATGCCGCTCGAGAAGAAGATGACTGAAATATGTTAAGCGCCCGATAAATAACGTATATTGGGACGCTGGCTATCAAATTCTTGCGACAGCGCCGTGGACCAGATGCAGTACAACGAGAATCATATTCAAGCGAGTATATCCAGACGATAGCTGCGCGAACAAGAAGCCTAATGAGAAAGCTAGAAAAGATCATATGTTATGTTGGTATAATTGCGACACTCATGCAATATATTCCGTTCTTCTTCTCTTATCCTCTGTATCCATGAATAGCGCATCAAATTCTGCCGTTGACTGGCCAATGACGCCAAAAGCATCCTGTAGCGTATGCCCCAACGTCTGCAACTCTTGTGTAACGCCTTTCATAGCCATAGCGTACGCAAAGAAAAGCAACTGCTTCGATCCTTTGACATCACGATTGCGCACAACTTCGAGTCGTCGGATAGCATGTACCTGAGATGAAGTAGGGAGATGCTACACGTCAGCAAAGGACATCAGGGCTGAAAACGTCAGATATATTCGTACCAATTGTTGTCGAGATTCCTCAGCAGGCGGAAGATAAGGTGGCAAAGGCGCTTTCAGACGAAATGCAGATGCCAATGTTGAGAAATAGAGAATAATATTTCCGACCATATCCCGCCGCTCTTTATTGACCGGGACTATAAAATCTTGTCTGACGTTCTGGTGTGCACATGTAAGGAAATTATGCGTATTCTCCATGAAAGAACATGAGGGACACTTACCGTATACCATTCTTCACGGGTTGTAACACATCTCATACTATGCAGCTTATCGAGAATGGTTTGCAGGCTCGTTAGTATCCCTCGGTACATTGCCACAGGGAATGGCCCTTTGAGACGAGGTTCATGTTGAGCTTGGCCAAGAAGTCCTTGAAGCTCGATGAGCTTGATTTGCAAATGCAATTCCCTGAACAGAAGTTAGTACCTAACAATCTAGACTGTAGCAGATGACCCACATCGCCATGAATTCCATGATCGAGCTATTCACTTGAGGACGTTCCATAGAGTTGTCAGCAGTAGATGGAGGTGTTTCAATGTCCTCATCTTCGTCGGTGCGTTCCGGAGTGAAAGAATTCGACATTACTAATCGAGTGTACAACCATCCGACATTCAGACAGAATCTAAAGCAAACCAGATATGGATCAATAAACACATCCTGTACGTGAAACGACAACTTACTCGCCAAGCGCCTTCGAAAGCTCCCGCCTAGCCTCAGCAGGCCACCAAAACCTTGACACCAGAGCGGCCCAAACAACACCGATTGTGACCGAAAGTGCACGATGATAAGCGACATTGGCAACGGACAGGTCCTTCTCTCGCAGGTTGTAGCTAAAAAGGGCCAAAAGTTAGTGGTTATATTATTTATCATTGTTTTTTAACGACTGACCAGTACAGACAAGTCAGGTTGTACGTGAGCAAGACAAAACGCGCGGAGGAGGCATACACCGGTTTTGAAACGAGATAATAAAAGCAGGGGATAGAAAAGAAAAATCCAAATATCGAGAGGACTATCGCGTTTTCTGAGAAAACAGAGAAGATGCCCGCAGCTACGGCAGCGCCAAACCTAGATATATCAGCATAGAGACGAGTATGCAAATCACAGTACGCACAGAGTTCCTAAGATGCGGTGAAGTCCGAGGAAGTTGGTCTGCGAAGTGTTTAATGTCAGCAGGCTCAAGGCAACAAAAAAGGCATACAGCACATACAGCACCAATTGTAGGAGACATCACTACAAAGAACTAGCCACATATGAGTTTGTCCAACTCCTCTCCCATTAGATATGAATCAACACGCACCGAAATCAGAGCCCAATCACCATAATACCTTACGAACAACGGCCTCGTAGAATCGAAAAACGCAGGAGCGGCAAGTATCGCAGTAGCCATACCAGCCTTGACTGCAAATTTGGTATCTCGTTCTTTCAACCGTTTGCTCAATGACCACAGCCCCTGCTTCACCCTCCCTATGAACGTTAGATTTTTCCTTGCAGGCGTTTGTATCGTATCCGGGGCATGAGGCGTGACTTTTGGGAAAGAGGGTCGGAAAGGACGCGGCTGAGGTAGAATTATGCGGGCTGCAGCAAGGAGCAGATAGAGTGAGAATTGTGACGAATGAGTAATGAACGAACACACATAGTCGTTTCCGAAGCCCGCCATCTTTCTTGGAATTCGATCGGGCAGACCGCTTTCTCATGCTCCTCCATTTTGACCAATTGTTCTTGCATGCATCGTAGACTCGGCTCCACCAGCGACTCCAAGTCAACCTCTCCGCTTCAACGGCGTAAATTCTCTCCATAGCATCTACGAGCATTGTCATTTCCCTTGCGAATTCCTGCAATGTGAAAATGAAACTGAAAGGTAGGGACCAATTTGAGCTGTGCTTCAAATCAAGATAGTGGATGAGAAACTGACAAGTACACCAGAAATACATGTTCAGTGCCATCTCCACTGAGAAGAGCGTTCTCCGACTTTGCAATGGACGTTACGGTATTCGACCGTCCTCGGGCAGAAATGGGGGTTCCGGGTATTGATTCCCTCGATTGATTTTGCCAACTGGAAAGCCGAAAGAGATCACTCTTGCGATAGAGTCTCATCATGGCATGATTAGAGGTGCTTTCAAACCGAAGTAGGGCAGCATCGATTGATTCGATTAGTTCATCGAATTCTGAAAAGTGAAATTGGCTGTGGTGTCCATGACGATGGGCTTGTTGGGAATGAAGGAAGGATTCTCGGAGACGTTTGAGACCAGTGGTGCAGGTGCCCTACAAAATGATCAGACACGACTCCTTCGGAAGAGGTGGAAATCACGCACGGAAAGAGCTTTCATGGGAGGCCCAAGATCATCTACCAAGTCCCCAAACATGACTGCTGCAGCCTTTAATATAGCCGTCTCCTCGTCATCTTCTTCCATCGGCGAGTCGTTCGAAGGTACATCGACTAATTGGCCTAATTTATTTGGCGTTGCTCCAGGCGCCTTTCTGCTCCCTTTCGCTTTCTGTTCTACCGCTCCTGCTTGCGTCAGCTCAAACTGAAGTCTGGTTCCACTCCTCAGCCCATTAAGATGCTGTGCTAGTCGATTCAGGCTGTCTACTGCATCCTGGTATGCCTTCTTTCTTCCGCCGTCATTATCTGAATCGCGTGTAGGCCCACTCCTTCGTGTGAATTTCGCGAAATCACTGTTGGAAGGGGTGCGATAACGTCCCCAGAAAATCCATTCGCTGTCCGCCTCCTTGAGATTCTTCTTCAGACTAGTAAAACTGCTTTGGTGGGCCTCAACAGCACGTTGAATACGACCTTGACTACGTGGATGCAATGGTTCTTCAAGCAAAAAAGTGTCGGTAAGCATGCGTAGTAGTGTGGAGAATGAGTCGAGTGTTTTCATCATGTTGGATCGAAGAGTGTCTGTAGCTGATTGAGGCCATATCAAATAACAGATGAGGTTTGAAACAGCTGCGCCGCAAAGGACGATAAAGACAACCTGCAGTAATGTGTGGAGTCCGCCTTCTTTGACAAGTCTATGTTATACATCAGCTCAAAAACTCGCCGCTAATGACGAGCCACTTACACCACGAAGATGATTATAGACATCATACTACCGGCTACAACACGATGAGCACGTCCCGACGTTGCGAGTTGAATCAGAGAGAATCACCTGTATTGAATTGCGGATTTGCCTATGAGAAGGAGGTTCAGCAAAAGCTCGAAAATTTGGAAAGGATGTTCGCACCATGTAGACTTTCATCCAAGCAAGGAAACTCATTCCAACCCCAACCCATAAGATAGCGAGTGCATCAGCCAACCATTCCCATCCAGGTTGTACGTCCAACCACCAAAACAATGTCATCGAGGAAAGACATATGAAAGCCGAATAAAGAATACCGAAGATACAGAAGAAGTCTGCTTCAATCATACCACCCATCGTCTTGGCAGGATTGAAATATACAGCCCTAGACGAAGCATGTACGTCAACAAATATAGATACATTAAAAAAAAGAAGAAAAAAAAACGTACACTGTGGCCACCATATGTCCACTAGGCAGTGGTCTACGCTCACCCGAGCCGTATGACACTAGATCACTCATGAAGCCCGAGAGATAGGGATTGAACGTGAACAAAGACGCGATGAAATATGCGACGGCACATTTGAAGATGTTGCGATAGAGTACAGGGATAGTCGGTATCCTTTCGCGTAAAGAGTGCCATTTGGTTTGCGGTTCGTCTTGGTGGACCGCAGAAACATGTGAGGACGAGTCTTCCGAATCCGAGCTATGAGCTGATTCAGATTCCGAGTCCGAATCCTCAGGGCTTCGCCTCGCAAAATAATCTTCTTCGGCGACGGGAGATTGGACGTCGACTGAAGCATACGAGGCAATCATGCTACTTCTGGGTGAGATATCCCCACTCGAAGCCCTAGTACTGTGTGCCCTGCTGATTCTCCTGAACGTAGCTGATTGTGGAGTGATTTGTCCTTCGTTTTCCATCAACTGCCCGAATACCGTCCACTCGCGAGGTGTATGCGTTCCCGTATTGAGTCGCAGCAGTGTGCTGTTCCGCTTGCGAACGTGGTGAAGATGAGGCGTAGTAGCGCTGCGGCCAAGCGAAGGTCTATTGGAAGGTTCCCCTGAACTTGGCGCCACCATAGATAAAGTCGATGCTTTAGGTGTCGTTGGTCGTGTGTTTGATGATCCGGTAAGATTTGTAGTCAAGTAGCTTCCTTCTGCTTGGCGGCTACCGTAATCGACATCAGGTACAGCTTCTACATCGTGAAAAGGTTCATGGTCTTTAGACGGTGAACTTGAGGATGAGGAAGAAGGTACATATGGAACCCAGGACGAGCTTGAGCGCATAGTAGAACTATTTTGGTGGCTCATTATTATTGCACGCAAGGTGCGACGGCATAAAATTCTAAAGCAGGATCTCCAGCCAATTCACGTTTCGGACACTGAATAAACTGGTTTAGAAAGCGGTTGTTGAGGTCGAGAGGTTCGAATGGGCGTCCATTTGAGCGCTTGTCAAGATTGTTGTTAAATTGAACGGCGTAAATTGTATTGTAGGTATTTCATTCGAGGATATAACAAATCGATATGTATATATGTATATATATATGGGTAGATTGAATCAAGTCCGAAGTTAAATCCAAATAAGTCCCAA
The DNA here is from genome assembly GCA_027921405.1 of Lentinula detonsa. Lineage (NCBI taxonomy): Eukaryota > Fungi > Basidiomycota > Agaricomycetes > Agaricales > Omphalotaceae > Lentinula > Lentinula detonsa. The sequence continues at coordinate 4,260,679 of JANVFU010000002.1, forward strand.
AAGCTTGTATGTACTTTGGCAGAGTCGCTGCAATGGGTTATTACTTTGCAATTCCCTAGTTGGGGAACAATGCCTCTATCTGCGGGTTCGTAGCATTGAAAGGGAACATCAACGGTGTAGGGCCCGCGACCGTAGTTGAATCTGTGACATCCTTCGTGCTATTTACGACCAACACAAAGACTGTACCCAAGAGACCCTCTTCTTGCGTCGGGAAAGTTACATTGTACGAGTCTGAAGAAGAAAATTGCTCGAATATAGTCCCATTGGAAGTGAGGAATGCCACTGATAGATCAGATAAATCGGACGCGCTAGTCTCGTTTAGATTAAACGAAAGCTGAACAGAAGCTCCGGGAGTAGCGGTAGTAGGGATGCTGAGTGGCAGAAAAGCATGAGTAGCTGCGATGGGTGGGTTAGACGAAGGACATTCGACGATAAAGTTGGAAGCGATAGTGAAGATTTGGTTCGGAGTTAGAGGAACCTCGAAGGCACCGCTCCAGGGGTTGAGGTGCTGTACTGTCGATTGAATCCATGTAGACTGGCGAGCCTCAGTTGAGAGGATGGAGGAAGCGGCTGGAAGGAGGGACTGTGAAGTAATAAAAAAGGTCACTATATATACTGTCAAAAATGGGTAGCAAGAAAACTAACCCTGCGCTTGAGAAGGTTCGAAGCTCCAGAATATGCCGAAGCTCCGACCGTCTCGAAGGCTGCACTCATGGCAATGAACGACGCGACATCGACTGAACCGCTGCTGTTGTATGAACTAAGCACAAACACACAAAGAAGAGAAGGGAAATTTTCAACTTACAAATCATATGTACATGCCTGAACGATATCCGCTCCCATCTCTTCCAATACACTTTGTAGCAGAGTGATATGGCTCTCTTCATGGGACAGGATCTCGTCGTAGTTCGCCCTTACCGCTGCAGCAAATCCAGCCTCAGCGAAAGCATCGGCGGAGAAGTTAGCCAAGCCTTGGGTGTAGAAGGCCACTTCGAGATGCTCGAGTGTGAGAGCGTAGTTCAAAACCTCCGCATCGGTGATTGAAGAAGATCCAGGATCGTAAGAGGAAGACGATGAAGAGTTGTACGAAGATGAAGAGGAAGAGGAAGAAGAAGAGTCGTAAGACGCTGAATGCCGCGCTTTCCCAACGATGTTAATTGTCCGTTTGCTCTGCGGGATGGTATATGCTCTGGCGAAAGAGAAAAACGACAACGCAGATAGGAATAAGGCAGATTTGATCATTGTCGTAATAGAAATAAAGTAGAAAAAAAAGGAGAGCAAAAGGGAAAAGGATGAGGATCAAACCTTTGAGGAAAACGTCTTTTATACCTCGAATTTCGAAATTGTCAACGCCTCCAATTTGTTTTGTCCCGAAAAAGTTAAACCAATGGAACGCTTTGACCAGGCGCGTTAGCCTAGAGGCTGTGACACACTGGGTTTGAGGCTGTTTGAGGGAGGCGCTATTAGAAGAGGACAATACGCGCATCCAGGGGAGGCTATGAAAGGCTATGAGGGCCGAAGGACTTTTCCAGCTGCCATGTTCTTCCAAGGGGTTATTGGAAATTATTGGGCAATAAAGGACAAGAAAGGTTTAGGGTGCAGTACGCCAATTTGAGATCGGCCTGTGAGAAGCGTTTCATGTCCGCACCGCACTTAAAATAACGCACCGCCGTTATGACTAGGCTATGGGTTCAACAGTCTGGGAGACCGTCGAAGTCAGAAGGATATGAAAGTGGCATGGATACAATAGTGGTAGGAAAGAGAGGAAGTCAGGCTGATCCTCTCCTCTGTGTTCGATCCCTCTGCGTGTCTTGCGAATAGCCAAAATTTTAAATTCAATTTGAGCTGCAACAGTCATACTATTTTTCGAGCTGTATTAAACAAAGTTACGGATTGCTTTATATCTTTCATAAGTGCGGTTTCGTCGGTCAGGTCTGCAGTTGACGGACAATTGTAGTACCTGCTAGCCCTTCAAAACGCCTGGTAGACACCGGTGAACAACCTTTGCTTGTATCCGAGATATTGTTCCAGTTGAAATTCCTGTTTGTTTTACCTTCTGTCTCTTTAATCTTACCAATATTTTGGGCTTGTACTTTTAAGTCTCATCTCTCGATGAAACTTTTCCTCGTAAACTATCTGCAATCGCTTGTAAACCTTTCAGATGTGCAAAGTCCTATGTAATTGTAGTCGTGACGAAGGCAGGGAATGGGGCGGCTATCGCTTTCTGCCTGTTACTTCCAGTTGCCAGACTCGGTGCTCAGAGTCATAACAACTGAAGGGAGGTCACCGGCTGACTGGAGTAAGGGGCTCCCAGCGAATGGTCAACAGTTGAGGGATGAACTCCGTCCGCTGTACAATGCTAGCTTAGTAGGAGCCACGTGTGGGACTTCCTGTTGACTATTCAGCCCACGGTCAGCCTCAAGAGATGGACGTCGAACGCTGGATCTGCAGTACAGCGTAAGATCAAAGTCTCACTACAGGAGAGCAGGTCAAACCTTCCCTCGTTCTCCGACATTCCTCATGTATAGATTGGTCCTGGCCAGACCAGTCAAACTCCCCATGTAATATTCTTAGTTTTTATAATTCACCTTAATGTCGGCAGTTTACATAGTACTAACGGAACCGCGCCAGGTAAGATAAATTGATTGTTTCCAAACCACATTGCTCGTAGTCTTCAGTGACCAGTCACAGGTTCGGTTTTTCGCAAAGGTAAGCGACTGATCTACCATCTGCACAAACTCCGATATTCTGTACGGATTCATGAACTATAATGTTAAAACAGCTCGAGGTAGATAAGTAATCATTGCCTGCTATATTCTTACAATGTTGCTTTCTTCATTCGAAACGTTTCGCTTGATCAGATATAGCAGATAAATCTGGATCCCCAGAGCTACAGAGCTAGGGCCGTGGATAACAAAGTGGACAAGTTTTGGTTGGTTGACTAAGTATGCAAACTCGCCGACGTTGGCGACGGGCCGGCTCGTCGGAGTTTGGATCAAACCTCTTATCAGGGTGAAAGTACGCATTTGAAACTTATCTATTCACGTCTTATCCACCTCGCCTGGCTCGCCATGGTTGCTCCGTATCGCTCTATCATGATAAGCCAATTTCGAGCCAATGCCGAATCTATGCCACCTCTGGACTGGAGCGCATTCCATATATTTCGGGCCCGTAATGCGAAGAACACCACTGTGTCGAGCTTGAAAGGCAAGATCAGAGTCACTCGTAGTGTCCGTCGAGCTATGAACATGAAAGAGCTGTCAGATGAATCATTCATAAAGGTGCGTAAAGTAACTAGTAGGTAGTCGCTCCCTTCGTTCGCCTCGTTCATGCGGTTCTTCTCTACTACATAGACATGCCTTGATTGTGTCACTCTCAGTGAAGTACTTGACCTCGCCGTACCGGGTGCCAATGGTAAAGCATTCTTGAATGCTGCCGGCGATGAAGGAGGCGTCATTCCGGACGGAATGTTAGACGCCTTTTTCGCGCATATACTCAAGGATGCTTTACTATCGTATCGAAAGTTGTACGTTTATGCTCCTCGCATCATTTATCATCTTCAAAGGTCTATGATTGACTTCTTCATAGCGAGGCCACCAGAGACTCGAGCGAGTCAATGTCGGCAGATCCAGGTAATGACATCAGAAAGTAGTCGCACTCGTTCTGTGTAGTGACTGTTTCAACTATCTAACATAGAAAAGGGCATCGAGTCTCCCTCTGTCCTGCAAGAGGTCGGTTCTAGTTTGAATCTTGCGGTACGTTTACTTCGTTCGGTTTTGAGGATTGATAAAAACACATACCTGCACAATCCAGCCCAAACATAAACGTTGCTCTTCTGACGAACATGACTCAAGAAATTTAAAACGAACCAAGGCTTTTTCTACTGTCACTTCAGACTCTGGGGGTGTGAACAAGGCTGAACCTGAGGTTCGAACGGTCAGAAATACTTCCAACTTGTTCAAGAGAACATTCAGCACGGTTTCCGCTCCCAGGACAAAGGTTCTTTCTCGCCGTCAGTTTTTCCTGACTGACATTTGACTTGTATACTCACCATTTAACAGCTTCGACTATCTCTGCGCCCTTACCATCTTCGCTTCGTCGCGTGCCTGTGTCCGCTGGCTCCACTGTCTCGCGTCTTGGCGCACGATCACAAAGCAGTAGTATCAGTGGGTCTGTGTCCGCGGTCCATAGACAGGCGGTCTACATTGATAATAGTGAACCGGATGTCCCTAAACCAAGCAGCAAAGCCTCTACTTCATCATCTGTTCCCCCTTCCGAGTCATGGGTAGAAGACGATCTCGCTCTCTTACTTATGACACCTTACAATACTGGATCCGAGGCTCCCCCTTCGGCTGACACTGACGACGATGCGACTATGACCTCTGCTTCTGGCGTCCTTGCAGGCACTGGTTTGAGTGCCGCTGTTCCTTCTATGTCTGAGTCTTCTTCGCCCCCTGTGCTTGGGAATGTGGCTCATGCTCTGATCAACAATTTGGTCCTGCCATCTGCCATTCTTCCGTCTTCATCGCACATCGAGCCAACCCTTCTCGATGATACGACTATTCAGCTTTTGTCGGTAGCACGCAGCGCTATTGATGCAATTCTTGTTGCCCATCAGGCGGCTGTGGCTCAAAGTCGGGCTTAGCAGTGTACAGAGCGTCGTGGCTGCCTACCTTTATACCTCATGGATGATACGGTAGAGTTATATTCCTTCACGTCTTATACTAGATTAGATTTGTATTCAATGAAGCCTTATATGTATACACACACTTATACTATCACACTACAACTGACGGATGTATCCTAAACTTTTATGAATGTCATCTCTGATACTTTCTCATCCCGCAAGTTTGGAAAAAAAAGTGACACAAACTAGGGGCAAGAAAGAAAGAGGACTTCACTGAACAATTTGAATCGGATTTGAATCGGAACTTGACAGAAGTTGTTGACAGAAGCTGAACAAGTTGTTAAAAATGACAATAGTCGACTATTTAGTTTTGTCCTTCATCTTCTTCCTCCAGCGCACCCTCCACTTCGTCCCCACCGTCGTCAACTTCAAGGTTCAAGACATCCTCGCCCTCAACCTGGCCTTCGAGGTCGTTCACATCTTCATCTACCGTGGCATTGCCTTTCTTCATTCTCTTACTAGACTTCCTCCCTTTTGTCTCCTTAGTCTGGTTTTCATTGGGCGGACGGAGAGATTCTATCAAAAAGCAAGGTTATTGCGTGGTAAGAGAAAGTTTACAGTAAGACAAACCGTGTTTGACTTCCTGCAACCCATATATCCTATAAAGATGTAAGACCGCCTGCTCCTTATCCTTTGCTTCTATCATCAGATCAACATCGCTGGCCACATCTTCAAGCTCGTCTGGCAGTCGTTCACAGCGATCGGCATGTGCCCTACGCTCCATGATGGTAACAGCACCTGGCCGCGCTTCGCTGAGATGCTGCTTGGGGCGTATTCCTCGTCGGGCAAAAATCGCATTGGCGCGTCTGATGATCTCGGCTGGTGGGATGGATGAGGGTCTGAGCGCGTCGTGATGATAATCTAGTTATAGTTCCACGTTAGAGAGAGAAGGCTTGCGTATGTGTGTAATGTTTTGGTCATACTTACCGAAAACGAGAGGAACGTCTAGCTCTTCACAGATGGGCAATAGGTCATCTGCATTGTAACAGAGCTAGTATAGGAGCGCTGAGGAAGCGATATCAATGTCAAAAAGGAGGCTCACTTCGTCGTTTTCCAACACCAACCTATCCCTCACATGCTGTGGTAAGACATCCCGTATCGTGGTCTTGATCCGTTCGATAGTATCAGGTTTATCATCATACACACCACCGCCCTGTCAAAAAATGTATCTGAGCATTTCCTGGCGAGTCGCTGCAGTTCAAAACTCACATGAATGATCGTCACTCCATCCTTGCCGACGCTCATCAAATCCAACATTTGACAATGATATTCCAACTCTCGAATGGAGCTTTGAATAACGCCAGGTTTAGGACTACCAAGCTGAGTGAACTGCCCAGGATGAGTCGTAAGACGGTGTCCATATTTCTGCGCCAACGCTCCTGCTTCGGCTAAAAGCGGGGCACAATACTCAAGCGAATAACCGTAGATCGAGTGAGAGGCGAAAGGGAACATCTCTGAGGATAAGCGAAGAAAACGGATGTTCTGAAAGAAAAACGAATGTTGAGCAAGAAGAATCGGGGCAGAGAAATATTCGTACGTTATCTTCGTTCCATTGTATCATGGTGATAAGGTCCTGCACGTTTTTGCGACCTAAATCCTTGACCCAATCCATGCCGTTCTTCTTAATAGTGTCGATTCTGGATGACAGCAGTCAAAAACTTCCTTTAATGAGAGAGGAACATGTTTACCGACAAGTCCTAGAACAGAATACGGCCTCTGATGCAGGTTTCTTATTCCTCAGGATTGTATTGAGGCAGGCATAACCTGGCAAATTCAAATCAAATATAACCCAAGGACGAGCAGAAATAGATCTTCACCAAGACGCCCACGAAACTTTGTTTCGCGCCTTTCTACGTCAGGAATGTCATAAACAGGTTCGGGTTTCGGTTTCCTAGGTTTACGCGCTTTCTTGAGCTTTGTTTCTTCGTAAGGTTCCTCGTCGACGTCTGCCTTGACCGTTTTTATTATCCTTTTGGATTTATTTGTGCCAGCCTTCTTCTTCTTCGTCTTTGGTGGAGGGTTTTCAACATCTTCTAGAGATGATAAGTCCGATAGAATAACGGCTTCAGCTGCTTCCGCCACTTCTTTCGAAACCCGTTTTCGCTTTGCGGTCGTCGTTGCAATGACGCCTACTTCATCGTCAGCCGTCACTGATACGGCTGATGCTTGAGTGTTAGTGTTGGATGTCATGGTGTGGATTCGTGCGCTGCGACGCTGAAAAGGTAAGGTTTCCGTTGGAGAAGCTAATGGAGAGTTCATGCTGCTGTTCAAAAAAGCTATCAAGCTCAAGGAACTTCGAGAAAGTGGGAATTTTGAGGACTGCGAGGATAGGACCGAAGAAAACTGTCTGTGGGATAGTGAACGGGTCCAGGAAAAGAAGAACATCTACAAAATATAGGAGCATTGTCAGAGTCATTGTTCAGGACAAGATCGAGTCCCATCGCGGCGCGTCATCGTGCATGCTTGTGATGTGACGGTGACCATGTGACAAATGACCGCCCAATATTCAATGTAATTTCAAGTAGAGGATACGCTAGTCGATACAGGCTGAATTAGATCGAGTCCTTTCAAATCAACACCAGAAAAATCACGATTCTTCAACCTTCTAGTTGCCAATTCGCGCTTCGTCAGCCACAGATGGAAGAGGTGTACACAGTCTTTGACCTTAAGTACCACATTTAACAAAGCTCAAACGAGGGAACAAAAATTGCACGTACTATAATGAAAAGACCTAATCCAACTGAATTACGAATCCTGTGTTTAGAAAAATGAGCTCTTGTTTCTAGACGTGAGACGGAAGATCAAAGTATTAACTAACCAAACAGGATCCATTCCTTCTACCACCCTTTCAGTATAATACCTCCAATACCATATATTGTCGGACAGTTCGGGTACGAGTTTCGGAGATGTATACAATGGTGCAATTAAAGGATCTCGTACACCAAGAACGAAGCGCAAGCTACTCGAATGTTGAGCACCAACGTAAAGGAGATGACCCATCCCGCTAGCAATGAAAGGCTTCAGTAGCCCCAATATCATCGATATATTGGGATACTGGGTAACGCCATTGAGATTAGCGAAAGGCGTATCAGGTTGCTCTGGAACCTCGCGTTGCAATTGTAGCACTGCCTCTCGCTCTGCCCCATCCGGACCTTCCTGACGACGAAACTCTCGACGAAAGGTCAGCCCTCGGAAGAGACCTCGTGGTTCGGGCTGTTTCATGTCCAGAACCCATTCGGAGAAGCGAGCGAGTGCGCGGTTGTAGACTATAGATGTGCCGGCGACGATAAAACCAAATGTCTTTAAACCCGGAGGCCAGGGTTGCTTTTTTGAAGGGTTAGTTGGAAAAGCTCCATCGACTCCGTTAGATTCTCTTGCTAGTTGTTCACGAACGGAACGAGGAGGGATTGATGGCCATATGAAGAATAAGGGTGTGAAAGTGCCCAAGTTCATGAAGGGAGACACAAGGCGTAACGGTGTTAGGCAGAGCAAGAGATGATGTCCGACATGCCAATTAGTTGGATCATCCGTGAGTAGTAGGTCAGAAAGTCTAGAAACAATGATATTGGCCCAAATAACTCTTAGGGGGAGTGTCCAGAGTTCACGTACCCAGAACCAAAATACTTTCTAACTGCTATTGCACCATACCCAGTCCCGACAGCGAGAACACTGACCGCAGTAAATGTTACTAGTCCAACAGCTGATGTAGCGAGGAAGCTCGTGCCCATCGCCTGGAAAATGGTGTCACCGATACGGAATAACAGCGAAGAAGTCAGAAAAGTAAGGTTTCTCTGTATCTGGTATTCGTAGCCACATTGAGGACATTTTGCTTGATTTGTTGACCTCGTTATCGAGTTTATCAGACATGATTGGTGGGCAATCAGCTTGCATTTACAGGGATGAACCCACTCTCGACGTTTTTCAGGAGCGTCTATTTCAAAGGTCAGAACTAATTCGAGAAACAGGCGAAATAATCAGACGTACCATCGTATCTTTCTTCTTGTCTACAAATGTAGCATTCTCTTACCTGTTGAGGTCACTAACCGAGAAGCAGAATACAGAATGACGACGAACTCGTAGGTCATTTATGCTGGGAGCTTCTCTATCGGAAAGATCGTTCAGTAAAGAGGTTCTTCGGGGCGCAGTTGGAATTGACATGGCCAGTTCAAAAGAAATATCGGCGCTTACATATTTCAAGTTCAGCCACCACAGATGTATATTACATTACAGTTATCCGCAAAAAAGAACATGACCTTTTTGACGCATTTCTTTCTGCACGACAGTGGTTATGATGGTGCAGAGAGCATATCTGGCTCTTATTAGGCATATGCGCTACATTCACTGCTTTTTTGCTGTCCTAAACTAACCTTCAAGCTGTCGACAGAACAGTCTTTCTAAAGCCGCCTGAGCCAAGATAAGTACTTTAAGTAAGTACATTCAAGTTCGGGTGAGCGAGCGTTTGTGAACCATTAATTAGAGATTCAAAACAGTATCATAGATGGACAAAATCAGCCTCCCGCATCGTGATTCGTTGGTGTGCTTTAGCACTGTTCCAATTTGTGGGGGAGTTTAAGTGTATTAGTGTACAGCACCATTCCAGTTTTCCGTCGTATACATTGGCTACGAGAAGACTGAGCAGGCGTGACCGTCACAGAAAGGTCGACCACTAAAACCCAGTGATCCGCATGAGATGCCACTTAGCGTCACTTCTAATGGGCAGTCGATTGGAATAATCTACGAGAAAGTTGAATATTGATATCAAGTGTCTCAACCTCAACCCGAGTCAAAGCACATACCCCAAGGGACACATTTAACGTATATTCCAAGCTTCCCTGTATCTTTCTCAGTGCTCGGATCTGGATCTGCAAGAAAATCAGGAGGGATGAGCATTTGCACATCCTTTTCTCGGCGGTCGCCACCCCACATTCCGGCAACAAGAATGACTTTGGAGACTTCTTGATCCTTGCCAAACACTTTCTTGATTGTCTGCTCCCGAACTGGGCTCTCGCGCTCCTGGAAATGCAGTATAATTAATATTTGAATGTCAACAAGAAGGGACCTACATCATGGTCCAACCATAACTGTTTTTGTGAGATATTTACTGACAAGGCCATGGGCAATTAAGAACACGAATTTTACCTTTTTAAGCTCTGCGCTTCCAAACTTCCCTGGTTTCGCAAAGACTGCGCACTGTGGATGCAATTAGTATGCAAAGAGATAATCAAGAAGTGTGGCATGTCACTGACAATATACTCATCTGTCCAATCTCCTAGTCGTCGGGTGAGGTATACCCCGTCCCCTAGCTGGTTTCCATTTCCGTTCGGATTATGCTCATACACAAGTGTTTGTCTCTCGTTGTATTGTTCGGCTATGTCCTGCAAACCTCGGAGATCAGGCCGCCCACTATCTCAAAATTGGTACTGAGACTCAGGCAGTGGAATAACTTGCCTTTTTGACAGCCCTGCCACGGATGGAAGAACACAAGTTCAGTTCGAACAATCATTATCAGGAAGGACCATACCTGTAACCAAGAAGGATCATTTTTGATAAATCTTGGTTCTTGCGCTTCTCTACCAGTAGAGGCGAAGAAAAGGTCGCCTTCAGAAGTAACAAAGAAATAAATGTGAACAAGACGCGCATTTTGGGTGGGCTGCAGACAACGGGTCACAAAGACTGCTAGAGACCAGCTCTAGTTGTGATCGCCGAGCGAAGGAGACGTGCAAAATAGGGGAAAATATGACTTGTCCCATAGTTCCTAGACTGTTGCTGAAGCGAGGACAACAATGTGTCCGACCGGACTGCGAAGGACCGCGATGGCTAACGTCAGCGCAAGCTCGAGTGAAACTTACGGCGGCGATGAACTGAGTTATTATGATTGATTATTGCAAAAGTGTACCTACTTTCTAATTCAATCTTGCCAGTGAATACATCATTAGCCTTCATTAGCGGATGAGCTAGGATGAGCTATCCAATATTCAAAGTACAGTCACATTATTGCGCTCCTTAGGATGGCTAGTAAATCCACCGCACCGCACGCAAACCTCCATATGTAAGTACCTGCCAAAAAAAACTGATTTGAAATTTCTGAATCATAAGAGATTCGAAATATTACCAAAAATAATAAGTATATCAATACTGTAGCTTTTATTACAGAGTCCACGAGACAGTATATTTTATTTGGCTTGCAACTTTTGTTAAGCATGAAAGAAGAGAATCAAGTTCAGACTAGATTTACCGAGAATTAGACGCGAATTCAAACGGTTTTTGTCGACAACCGTCAACTATGTAGATTGTTTTACTGCAACCCTCGCTTACCGTCAATTTGATTTGAACGAGGCTATTCTAATTCGATATCACTTATCAGTCCAATTCGATATTATCCGTCCAGATGGATGCTCCGTCCAGATGATATGTATACTTCGTCGACTCGTAGGGAGCATACTCAAGTTCGCGCGAAGCAGAAAAAAGTCAACGCCTGAGTGTGCGCGCTGTGACTTGAGTATGTTTGGAACAATATTTGCATACAGAGGCCAAACCTGAAACTTCGAAGATCCGGCAATCTTCGTTCAATTATACATCATTAAGGAAAATGAGAACACGAATTGAATAAATCGTGTTTCGCCAAAGCACAAAGTTTTTTGAAATAAGGAACTATCGCCCCTCATACCCACAAGGCCGCAAACAATGCGACGAAACTCATACCCAATGGAATTTGGACGTTCTGTGCATTGTTGCCAGTGGTGCTAGGGCTAGATGCGCTGGATGCGGCACTTGAAGCCGCGGATGTTGCACTAGATATCACGCTGGATGGAGGCGGTACAATAGTCCCAGAGCCTGAAGAGGTAGAAGCACTCCCCGAGCCCGAAACAGTAGCACTGGTGGCTCCCGAAGTACTAGGGATGCTGAGACTGGTTCCACTTCCGCTGCTTATACCCGAAGCGGTGAACGTTGCGGTATCGCTAGGTGTGCCAGTAGCCGAGAGTTGCACTATACAGACGGAGATGAGCATAGGAAAATACGAACGAAAGGTAGACACGCTATATATAGAGAATTGCCAAAAACAAGGATTAAATACTCACTAGCCCCGCATTCTTGCGCCTGCAACCCTTCCAACGTGGTCAAATCCGACGAGGAACACTCTGCTGTCAAGCAGGATAGAGCATCCTGTTGGAATTGTGCGCTTGTACAAACGCAGGTAAGGTTTGTGCTGGTAGGTCAAAGCATTTATAATCAATGCGCACAATCATCTCAGTTCGATGAAAGGTAAACTTACAAGCTGACACAACCATCCTTCACCGCTGCCTGAGAGACACACGCCGTAGCACACTGAGAGAGAACTTGTGCAACAGCCAAGCCCACGTATAGGCTCAAACCGAGAATATGAAAGATCGGGAATTTCATTTTGACAAAACTTCAACTTCGAGGTTGTATTGGAACGATTCGAATGGAGATTTGAGTATGTGCAGACGGGGTCTGAAAAAATGGGGGTTGATTTCAGCGACTCTATTTAAACATTCCAGGACATTTCAATTGGCACCCAGGAATAGAAAGGAAGATGTCGAAAAACCGTCATCCAAAAAAGTTTTCTGAAGGCGTGAATGGGTCAGGCGCCGTGGGGCTTGTGACCAAAACACGCACGATCGGCAGGCAGCCACAAATTCTAGACCAAACACTCACGCAAAAACTTGTGAGGTTTTCAACTGAAATCTTTATTTTCCAGATGTACTCGAAGTACGTTTGGCTCCAAGATCACTACTCCACACAAAAAAGTTACATTTCCACCTAGAATCGACTTCTTCACGAGGTCGCTCTGAACGACCTTTATCGTATCCGGGTCCCACTGGCCTGACATTGCAGTGAGAAGTACCAACTTCAAGACCGAAATATCAACATCAACTTACCTTGAACAAACCCAAAATGATCTACCCTTATTAACCCCAGGCTTATTTACCCTGAACTCCTTTGCAATCTCGTTGTGAACCAAACACTTTGGCGGCTCCGGTGGTTTGAGGAGAGACTTCCAAGCTTCTTGCGATGACGATGATGAAGAGAAGGAAGAATTTGTTTGAGATAGCGAAAGCTGTATTGCCCGTCGCAAGTCCTCGTCGTTGTCTTCCTCTGCAACACTATGAACGGCGCCATCCCGTTGGTCGCTTGATGTGAGATCGATTACTATGTTCGTTTCTGTTTCTGCAAACTCCTGCACTGATATGGTCCGGGTTGGTCTGACCGTTGAATTCATTGAACCTTTCGGATTACTCTCGCCTCTAGAGATAGACGACGCGACAAAGAAGCTTGAAAGCTTTGATTGTCCAGGCTTCTTCACATCCTTCAAATCCTTTTCTAGTTTTTGTTTCTTCTGTTTGTGTTGGGGAATAGAAGAGTGAGATGGCGCAATAGTAGCCGGCGAGGAAGAAGAAGAAGGCGCCGTTTTTCGCTTCTTGAATGAATTGGATGGTGAAGATGTGGAAGTATGAGTCGGAGATGAAATATGCGCCGAGGATTGGGACAGGGTTGATGACAGTGAGGTTGCAAGCTGAGATGTAGTTGCATCAAGCAAAGACAGTGCGCTCTCAGAATTACCGCTCGTGGAATCCAGATCGTTTGATTTTGGCATTGGCGTCTGTGATGTTTCAGAGCCAGCAAAAGTAATGCATTCTGTCTAGAGGAACTCACTACTAGTTTGTTTGTTTTCATCCTATCTCCCGCGGACTCGGCGTTGAAGAAACTTGCCAGAAGGCGCTGCTTCCCAGAATACTCGTCCCAGAATCTTGTCGCCAATCTCGGGGTTTCTCGATCCTTTGCCTGTGTTTGACCGGAAGTAGGACTTGACATGACGTCCCGTAGTTTGATTGCGGCATTTGCTTCGGGTAACCAAAGTTCGTCATGAAGATCTATCCAGACCGGACAGTGATCGCTTCCTTTCATGCTAGGTTCGATATCTGCTGCCTTGATCCAAGGCAAGAGACCGGGAGTGACGAGGATATAGTCAATGCGGGTCCCATAGTTACTTGCGCGAGCAGACAGTTTCGTGTTCCAGCCTGTTTTCATTGAATAATTAGTTATGCGGGAACACAATCACATGTACTCACAAGTGAACATTCCTCGCCTTTCAGGGTGAATTCTTCGAACCACATCTACCAGACACTTTTTCTCACCTTCCAGAAGATCCCTGAGCCAACGTCTTGCTTCATTCTCCACCCAAAAATATTCTTGCTTGTCACCACTAAAGCCTTGCGCCGCACCTCTACGGACAATAATATCACCCTCACAATGGTCGATGATTGCTGCGCACGCATTGATATCACCTAACAAGATCACTTCACGCCCTTCTCTGATGAGCGCGCGCACCCGAGATTCGAGTAAGCGGTGAAAGGCCATTTTGTAGTCAAATCGACTAGTGTCTTCTTCAGAAGATCCGTCGTTGGGGCAATACACATTAATTAGGACGAAAAGACCAAAGTCTAATGTGAGAACGCGTCCTTCGGCGTCGAGAGATTTGAGGTCCACCAACTCAAACTGATCATCGTAGTCGTAGGCCTCAGGACGCGATACGCGTTCGTCATCCAGCAGAGGTGGTTTCAAGTGCGGTTGACGGAGTTGTCCTGTGAGTCCTTCTTCAGCCTTCAGCGCCGTCACACCAGGATTATTTGCTGAAGGTCGGAGAGTGTACGTGGCCACGCCAGAGTATCCATTCTTGGTGAGTGGGAAAGAGTAATACGCGTCGTACGAAGGCGGAGCTGCGACTGGTGCGGGAAGAGCTGTACGAGACGATTTAACTTCTGCAAAATATCATTGGATCATCATGCTCAGCAGAAACTTGGGCATGAGTACCTTGAAAGTTGATAATATCAGCATTCAGATGATTCAGGATTGCATCGTGGCTTTTTAACGTATTCCACCTAGAAAACACGTCCTGTAAGGGATCATGACAAGGCATTTACTGGTGTAGAAACATACGGATGGTATTGCGGTATTGTTCGAATGCCATTCTGAGAAGAAATTTTGGGAGAAGTGTTTGGGAAAATCTAAAGACACTCACGATGTTCCAAGTGAGGATACGCATATCTGCAAGCCATTACTCGTGGAAAAGAAAGTCAGAGCGCTTATTAGTCGCTTGCGTCAAAGCAAGAATTATCATTTTCCACGCCACAGGCTAGGCGCTGAACTTGAGCTTCTGTGCATCCATGTTGTCTTTCCTACATAAAAAATCAAAATCTTCGTTTATCGATGCTGCTGGCTGGCTGTGAATCCATTGACATCTAATAGCGCGCAGAACCAGACTAATAGTATGTACTTGCGAACGAGTCATTGGAAGAATTGCAGCGGGAACGATTTCAGATACAACATGGTCAGGGACTTCGGGCTTCTCAATGCAGTCAGAACCCTATACTCTCAGGCAGATGATTCAGACTTGTATCAATGATTTTGCGGATAGTTTCTCACAAATTTGTCCGAGCCAACATCCATGCACACCGAGGGTATACTGGCCTACTTAATAGCCTCTCTGGCAAGATCTATTCTCATGAATTGCCGAGCACCCGATTATGAGATAAAGTCGAAACCATCTGAATGCAGAGTCAGTGAGAAATGATATAAATCGATGTAACCTTGTGGATAATCGTATTCAAACAGCTTTCTAGTCTTCTAGGGCCAACCAGAACCTGGGCCTTCATTATTCTAATCTCAGCTTTAACGGAATTGGCATGGAATAACTTCTTCATGTTAACACTGACAGTAACACCACGTAAATCAGCAATATCATGATACATTTGATTTAAAGATCTACATTTTGATTTGGAGTAGTAATGGTTCTACAGAGTCCGTTTGGAATAGTGATAGCTTTTTTCATCGAACCCCACCGACCAGCCTGCCCCTGCCCTGCGACGTAGAAATAAGTAGGTGAGCAACACAACGAAAGCAAGAGTGAGTCCAATGGTGCGTAGCTAGTAGAATTACATTAAGAAGGGCGAAGGATGTAACGTAGGAATAATCAAAAATCAGTATATGCAAATGCGCAACAGTATTACAAAGTTCGTTATCCAGAAAGCAGTAGTGGGGATGAGGAATTATATCTATGGTATAGGTGTACGAAGTCCGTCGGGTCCGTGAGTCCAATGTCAATGTCCAAAATAGTTCTGGGTAGAAGTCCATAGTCCATGTGAAGTCCAAGGTTTATCATAAAAGTTGGTGCGTGTGAAGTTCATGAAGGAGCGTAAAGGAGGCGAATCCAGAGTTCGGAAAGGGGTTCAAATATGACCAGGAAATAGGAAATAAGAAGGTTCGAAAGTATCTTCAATGGTGAAACGCTGTTTGAGTAAGTTCAAGAAAAAAATATGTTCACAATAACAGGAAAGGTTTCATCTCGGATGAGAAATGTCCATAAAGGTAAAGGTGTCCCCGAAGTGAGGATGCTAACGCCTCGCGGGAAGAAGAAAGGAAGTCCAAGAATTATAAGTCCGAATGAGAAGTGGATCCGCGAGCCCGGTTATGTCTGTCATTATGCGACGTTTGAGGCGAGCTATAGTTCAGCCAGCCTCTTTTGTATCTTCGATACAGAAATACCTTGCCGAGGGCATCAGCCAAGCAGGCAGACGAGAGTCGAGCAGATCTCACCTAGTACAGGAAACCGTGCATTGAGCGTGGTCATGGCGTACAAGATAGTGGCAATGTCGTTACGAACGTCCGCACTAGTGATGGAAAGTGCCCAAGCAGACTCAATGTCGGCTATCTCACACATGAGCCACTCAGCGACGGTAGTCCAACACGACTAAGAGATCATATGAGCGTCAGGATTCAAAGAGCGAGGAAGAACTCACTCCAACTATTGGATCAAGATAGTCATAATCTTGTTCGGAGATATATTTTGTGATAGCAACGCAGGCTTTAGCAGCAGCGGAGCATTTGTCGTAGATAACGGGATCATTTTGAGCAAATCTTTGGTACAACTGAAGTACAGAGACTTGAATTAACGTATGCACAACGATAAGTGTGTGCTTCTCCTCTGGCATTGTGGCATTGAGCTGATGTATTGGTATCATGGTCGGGATAAAACGGTCAATCGTGAGTTCCAAGGCTTGAAACTCTTCGGGATATGAATCCACGGGAAGTCCTGGAACAAATCAATCATAGGATGCAAAGTAAATGATACCCAACCCACTGTATCTCCAGCTTGCCGCCAACTCATCGGCACGCGAAAATATAGCTGATGCCTTGGCTCGTTGTGCCTGCATCGAAAATCCACCGGAAACATCTCCTTGCAAGAATGTCTTCACCGTTGAAAACCCATTGCCTACGGTAACATTCCCCTGGATGTCCAGTTCAGTCGCTGATTGCAGTAGATATTCACAAACGAAACTCACGGATTCGTATTCAGTGATGTCCTGAGGCCAAGGGCAATCGATCGAAGTCCACGGGTCTTCTGTATCGAGTGATACGCGTGGTTTTCGGAGGGCAACAGACCAGCAACGATCCAGATTATACACCTGCCAAAAGGCTAATATGCGTTCGCCATCCTTGTATCCGGGTTGGATGTAATCCAGATCAAGTTTCTCCCTGGAAGAGGATGGATTGAAGGTACCTTCTCCGGAGACAGCAGTCTGTAAACCACACTGAACGGCTAAAGCAGCAACGGCGCTGGCGTGAAAGCTGCCTTCAACTAAACGTCCGTTCGCTAGGAAATAGAGGGACAATAGGCAAGATGCCTGTATGACGTCTAAGAGCTTATCTCCCTGACGAAGACCTTCACGAACACCATCTAAAGCCTGTGACAAGAAGCTCTCCTCATGTTGGCTCAAGGGCTTGGGCCTAGAAACAAAACAAGCCCATAGATAGATCGAGTTCATTAGTGCGGGATGCCTCTGTTCACTCGGTGGCAATTTCAAGCTTTCCCTGAGATAGCCCATATGTATTCCAAGCCCACATTGGTGGCGGTGAGGCGAAAAGATGTCCAGCCTAACGCAATCGGGTTCAAGGCAGTGAAATCAACGAACTGACAAAAAACCTACAACACCGGACCAAGATCAAAGGGGGGATAAGATTGTGGTTCTTCGAAGAATATATCAGTTGTGAAGGGCGAAGGGGAGGGAGAAATAACCTGTAAAAATCAATGTCAAAAGAGAATTGAAACAAATTTTGAAAAAAAAAAAATTCACAGGAAGGTGTGTCCACGGCTCAGAAGGCGAATTGGTGGATTCTGTTGACGGTAAGAAATAAGTCGTCTTTGAACAGTATATAGGCGGGAAACAAACCTGAAGGAAACGGTGAATGTGAGACCGAAACCGGTGTACTCCCCGGAGAGTCATAGGAAGATGATGAAGACTCAGACTGATGTACATGGGGATCGTGAAGCATCACGCCGGGGGAAACGTATTCCGGATCCTCAAGCTCACGAACTCGCTGTTCCAGTCGTTGTATGGTCTCGCGTAAAATTTGCGTACGCGTCTTGCCTTTACCGTCGTCGTACTCACAACCTTCGGGTTTCTTAGCATGGGTACATTGCTGACAGGCGGGTCTATTGCCATCGCATCTCTAGATATGAACAGATGAGTGCTGTTTGGGGGAGGTACGCATGTAATTACCATCTTCCGTTTCCTAATAGCGAATCAGGACATATCATCGGGGGTCGAAGATATATATGACTCACCTGCATCGTAAGCAAGCTTTCCCTCTTTGAAGGGTACCTTTGTCTGTGAAAGTAGGCTTATTGGTCATTGTGACGGAATATTCTGCGGACTGCGGAGAAAGCTGTAAAAGGGGAACAGACGCCGTGCCCGCTGCAAATAGGTAGAAGGCCGAAGGAACGCAAGAAAGGGGAAGGAGGCAACGAAGACCGGAAACTAGAGGGATAGAGGCTATTTGGCGACGCTGAACATGAAAAAAAGCGTCGTAGAAGAAGGAAGGCTTGAGAACAAGAAATAGCCCATAGGACCCTGCATCTTGTCCCGTATTAAAGGAGAATCCGTGTTTTGGGCAGCACAGCCGATGTAGAGAGCACGGGGTCCATTCCATTCAGGGAGTTTTAGATCGACATTCAGATCTTGCCGAAAAATGCCGCCGCTTCATAACATACCGTGATAAAGGCGTGACCGAGTTTTGGCCTGCTATGTATTATTTCTCTACGTTCGCTGCCTAAAACGAGGAAAACCGATGTTAAAAAAAATGCTCCACGACGTCGTCTCCTCAATTTGGGTCGTTCATAATTGGGAACAAATAACGCCCACAACACGGCCATTTTACGCCGTTCCCTCCTTAGATTGACATTCTGTGTCCGGTCCGAAGCGAGCTCTCTCAAGTTATGAATTTCTAGCACCCAGTAGTGGGCAAATCCTCAGCAATGTGCCCAATGCCCTTTGTTCGATTCTGAATTGATTCTGGTCTTCAAGACGGTGATCAAGTCGTTTGTTTCCTGGCACTGTACTAGGTCCGATATTATCTGATCATCTTTGCCAATTGGAGTGTTCCGGAACCTCATAGTACCATATGCTCTTTTTGTTTAATAACTCTTCAATCAGATGTTAACGGACAAAGCAGTCTTGTGGTGAACGCAAGTTCTGCCAAAATTCTGTGCAATCAAAATTTCGGATCACAGATTCATCCATACTTCATCCCTTAAGAGAGCTCTTACTTATTGCTTCCAATACGCGGGGCTAGCTCGAACTCGGACCAAAATTCTGATAAAATAGTGAAATACCTCTGGACTACGGGTGCACGGTCTGGCGGTTATGCTGGGATGAGCACACGGCGTTTTTTGCCCACCTCCGGAAAAGCATTCAATCATCTCTTGGCTTCATTCTTTTTGAATTCCTAGGTGACAAATCTGATCTGATGGTATCCCCGCTAAGTTCTAGACTCCCGCGAACCATACCCCCGGCACGACGCCGATGAAAGCATTCCTCCGACCTCGTTCCCTGTCCGGTCCCCTGCAAGAGATATTTACTGGGTCCTCTACAAATTGTCCTCCATGTATGATGCACATACAATATGCGTCAGGGAAACTTGTCTCATGGCAACTAGTACATAACAATCATGTACATTGAAAATTTCCCGCTACATTCATTGTGAGTCAAGAGTGTAGTTCGCTTCTATTCGTGTAAGTGAAACGCAGCCTGATAATGATTCAGTGAGATATACGGTTTTCTATGCTTCCTTGGTCAAACTTTAGTCACAGCAATCGTCGGAAGTGATTCTGTCCGCTTCTCCAACAGCGCCCTTTCAGAGTTCGATCCTTTAGGATTATAGAAGTAGGGTGAGTCAGGTTAATGCTCAATGTGATTGCTCAGAATTTGAACTATTGAACGTGAATTGGGCGTTGGATAGCCAAAGCATTGTATGAACCGCTGAAATAAATTCTTTGACCTCGGATTTCCTAGGTGCATTAAGCTTGAGGACTAGTAGTGACCACAGTGCTTGCGTCGTACAACAGATATGCATCATTGGCGGCGCCGGCCTTTTCCAAACACCGCTATGGAAGTTCCCTCACTCGAAGATATCCAGTGCTTCCGCTATTGCCCTTTAATTGGGTTGCATATATTCTTGAATAAGGATTCACGATGAGCTCGGGGAGAAACGCATCAGGAACTATCGAAATTTATGTTTATGCTCCCTTTCCATCTTTCCATCTTTACGACATTCATCTTTCGACATGAGCAAGGATTGACTCATTCCGTTCAAGGTTTCTTTGAAACTGGTTTATTCGGGAGATACCTGAAGGTCCAAATTTGATCCTAACTACATTTGGCGTTGACTTAAAAGGATAATGACCGGAGGAACGAGGGAATCGCAATTCAAGAATCGGATATCCGACCTCAGCGTACTTAATCCTATTAGTTGTCGCCAAGTGCATGGTGAACGGGTTCAATTCTCGGCGAAACAACAAATACTTAGTAAGCGATGCTCCGGTTGCGAGAGTGCGCTGAATATGAACCACAAGGACTGTTCAAACTACGAGAATTTTGCCTGCCTGCTGGAAACCCTTGGCAGAATCCTAAACATATTCCTTGGTGCGAGTGTCCATTTTTCTGTTATCCTGGACTCTCTCCATTCCGTATCGGGCGGAGCAAAAACTTATTTAGGAGTGTCTTCAAGGGAGATACTAACCAACCATGATGTCCTCGTCACAAGAACATCGGAAGTACGTTCAGGCTGTACTCAGTACCAGATCGCCAAAGTCTGGTGGAAGCCTGGTCAGATCTGGTTCAGACTCACTCCAGAGACTTGGTGAAGTTTGAGCCTGTGAGATCTGCCGCCGGACGGGAGTTTGGCATAAAGTATAACCGTCTTGTACTTCTTCTGTTGAAAACTTTGGAAGCAAGGCACCTTTCGGTTCCGTTTACGGTTATGGTACGCAAATGGCAACCTGCATTGAGTGTCCCAAGGCCATGCAATGTTTCGACGTCGACTTGAACAACTCGATGACTTGTTGAAAATGATTTTTTCTTGGTGCAATCTACACCCAACTGCTGGAACTGACGGAAAATCAGAAGCTATCAGAGTACCTAGCAAAGAGAAAGATTGTTGACGTATTTTGGGGTCTCCTGCTTTCGTTAAGCGCCGGCAAGGAAAATTCGTTGGCCTGAATGCCCATAAAGAGGGTACGTTAGTGATATGATCTTCGCTCCCCATTGAACTGACAAATAGTCACAGGGACTGGATCTTCCAGGGACGGTGTGTCCAAAGTCCCAATCGTCACGACATGGATCGAGCAAGAAGTCGCAGCACGGGTCCAAACATGCTTCGCAGGCCGGGTCGTCAACTCTCTCGCAGTTGAATCCTTACAGGTCAATTCCTTCAGAATCTAAATCAATGAAACGGAAGAGAATGAATGATACGGCTGGACCCACCAGTATGTGCCCATTATATACTATCCAGCGAGTTTCTGGTATACTTATACTTGAAAGAGATGGCTGCCAGGCCAGCCAAGAAAGCAAAATTGCAGTCGAAGTCTCAGTCTTTTGGAGACAAGGAGAGGCTACTGATGAGCGATGAGGCATTGTTCCCCATTCGAGTATGACTTCAATTGTTGAAGTCGTCCTAGCAGTGCACACCCGTTTTTCGTCCCACCTGAACAGAATGAGTTCCTTATCATAGTGATGGTGTCCAAGAAAACGCGTTTATTCTACCCCGTAGAGTCGTTGTCTCATGTCGATGGATAGGGTCAGTTTTACACCATAAAAAGTCAGCAATTTTTCGCGAATTCAACATAGGAGCTGATGGGAGTCACGGAACATGTAAGAATCCCTTTCTTTCAAGTTGGCGTCGTGCGGCCTACAAGGTACGTCCGGAACTCAAAGACCGATCGAAGCTATTCCTCTCTGCAAAAAAGTTCAAGAGCAACCCGCTGGTACTGGAACACGTTACGTGGCATCTTCAGCTACGGAAGTATGAAGCAGGTAATGTCCTCGTTCCAGGATCTACCTCTTAAGACGCGGTGGTCAGGAGGAAAATCCATCCATTAAGTTAAAAAATGCACCTGCTAGGCCTCTCTATCCTTTAACATCGTATCTGCAAGATTTTCACTTGCCTATGGCTTGATGAGTTGAGAAAGATCATGGCATGTACTTGAAGGTGATTTCTTGAAAATCCACACTGCCAAGTTGTCTGCCGAACCGGCAATCTCATTCTTCTCACGTTTACTTTTCCGAACTTGCGCTCTTTTTCCTTTATCTTCCACGTCCTAGACGACGAGCGGACAAACTTCTCATGGCGACGCTCTGCCAGCTGAAAAAATCCAATCAAAGCTTGAGCTTACCCCATATTTGGATATTCCAAAGACCCAAAACAATTTTTCAAGACCTAGTTGATGCTTGCTATAACCTCACAGGCTCCGATGACCTCAAAACAACTACCATCATTGTGAGAGTTCTCTATCGTGCTGCAAACGTTGTCGGTCAATTCCAGTGGAAGTGAGACGCGTCTGCTCGGTACACGGTTGTAATTTGCATGGGGAGAACAAGATTAGCTTCCCGAGTAGGCGTCGAACTCCAGAAGCCGAAAAGACGGGGCAAAAGTCGATTCATCCAGCGACCATTGGGCGCCCAACCATCTCCCGAATATTGTTGACTCTATAGTCGTCACGTACGACCAGAAAAAGATGTTACAGGGTCGCTTAGAGTCTTTAGCTTCCCGAGTTGGACTCCAGAAGCTGAAAAGCCGGGCGCCCAACCATCTCCCGAATATTATAGTCATCATGTACAATGAGAAAAAGATGGTACAGGGCCGCTTAGAGTCGAACCTCGAACGGAAATACAATGAACGAGCTTTAAATGTCACTGTCTACGCAAAACTTTGTCTGCTTCCCTAAAGGATTCAAAAGGGTTTGTCTTTCATGATATTTTGCACAAGTGCGTTGTGCTGCCATTTGAGAAAATTTTATTCTTTGACTTTGTTGTTATTCACCAATAGCTTTACAATTCCATTGGAATACTATACAATCTCTGCATCAGTATAATGTTTGGTAGACGTCAAGGTCTATAGCGATATGATTTCAATATTTCTACAATATGGATGAAGGACTAACCTCCAAGTGCCCAACTCGATGAGGATTCAAGTTAGTGTAGTGCGACACGAGCTTGCTTTACTTAGCCCTCTTTGTCTCATCTTTCATACGGTTTCCTCAACATGCTCGAGAGACCTTGTCATGCCTACAGTGTTTCAAGTAAACCAGACAGAGAGGTTGGAAATGCGAACCCTAAATCAGTGACACAACTGCCTTGGGAGCTTGTTTATTTGCCAATCCTTGCATCAACCAAATACTCAGCTGGCTACACAAGAGCAGCAATCTCCACATGCATTACCAGCGCTCAGCACTTGGGTCATGCCATCAATAAGTCACTCCCAACCGTGCCCTGCCAAAGTACAACAATTTTCCATTTTCAAGGGTCACGCATGTGCGGCTCATACTCCGAGGAAACATCTTCGATTAATCCAGACCGAACACAACACTGAGCCTGTGTACCGCCTACTCTATCCTCAGGCAATAACCACGCATTCGAAAAAAAGCAACGTGCGATACGCCTTCAGCATTGCCTGACTCGGAACAGAATGAATTTTTTCTGTACAACCTATTTGGCTCCCTCCCTCTCCCTCTTCCGCTTTCTCCATTCCTAAAGAGGACTCTGCGTCGCGCAAGGACCCCTTTCTCACCGAAGCAGAAGCAGGACAGAAGTGGTAAGTGAATGAGAGCCCTACAGGTGGAACGGCAGCCCTCATCGCACATCTTATCTTATCCTATGAGAGGCCAACTTGTAGTTTACGAAGATACTTTCGTTCATGAATAAATTAGCGAGATTCGTCTCCATTGACTGGAATATTCGCTAGGAATATCAAACAATAAACTGAGCATTGGTTGACAGCAAAAAATGTAAGATTACACGCACCTTCTGTGTCCTCAACACACACCATTTACCAGATGCGCTGGTTCAAAGTTGGCTTACTGAGTTGAATTCGACGCCGGCCCGGACTCATTACATTTCCTTGTGACTTGTCTCTTCCTCGGTTATTTGTACCATGAATGAGTCTGTCAAGCTGCTATCCCTCGATCCCGCTCTAATCTTCCCCAAAATCTGACTAAAAGACACTCGCAAAAAGAATCAGGAGTCGAAAAGTAGAGGAATCCGAGATAGAAACGGATCCGTAGTCTTCGAACGTTGTTGTCGGATGCTCTGAGGGCTTCAAGCCGATTTACATACGACTTACTTCCTGATGAAGAGGTATGCCACTCAGTCATTCTATAATGAGGCCACTTCGCGCGCCATTGATGAGTTCCACCTCTAGTGGCTCGCATAGTAGGGCATGGGTCAAATGACTCAAGTACAATGATGCTCCCTCCTTTAGTATGAAATACAGTCAAGTTGCAGTTGTGGAATGTGGCTCAGCTCCCGAGGGGCGCTAGCACGTACTTTCAAGAACCGCACCTAGCCACTGTCTCCGCAACGTTGACATTTTTGATGCCTTCGTCAGCGGTTGAAGGGTAATGGCATTATACTTCTCGGCCGCGGGTCGTACTAGAATTAGAATTAATATTCTAAGGGCTATTATAAGCTACTTTGCTCCTGGTATAAAAAGGTAGCTCTACCTTTGCATCCTTCATTCGGAAAGTCCAAAGTATCGATCATGCACTCATCGAACTTCAACTTCTTGGTACTCGCGCTCTTCACGAGTCTATCTTTATTAGTTCAAGGTATGTTCAATTTTTAACTGGATCGCGTCACATTGATCTCATCAATCAAACGACGTTGTTACAAACAGGCAACTCCAGTAAACCGTTCACTTTTGAACGCCTTGACATCAATAATACTGCACTGCTCATCGTTGATCTCCAAGTTGGACTGATCCCTCTCGTTCGCGACTACGAGCCAGACGAGTTCAGAAACAATCTTCTTGCACATGCTGCCATCGGAAACGTGTTTAACATACCTACCGTCCTTTCTTCTACCTCCGAAACAGGTGAACCTAGCCTGTTGTTATTTTTCAGAGCGAAATATAATGCTTACATATTTCATCGTAGGACCCAATGGACCTCTCGTTCCCGAAATCGTTGCAATGCACCCAACTGCCCCATACATCAAACGCCAAGGAGTGATTGACGCCTGGGATGACCCAGATTTTCGTGCTGCTGTTCAAGCAACTGGGAAGAAACAGCTCATTCTTGCTGGTATCACGACCGATGTTCGTAGACTTCAAGGCCCTGATCTATAGTACTTTTTCTCATTGTTGACATACAGGTCTGCGCTACCTTTTTGGCACTCTCCCTCCGTCAAGAAGGCTATAGCGTCTTCGTAAATGCTCAAGCTTCTGGCGCCGCATCCAAAACAGTCGCAGAAGATGCCAAAGCACGTATGCGCGATGCGGGCGTATATGTGGTTTCTCCATACGCTGTCGTCTCGGACCTGCTCAGGACTTGGGCAAATAGTTCTTACAACGTCCAAACGATAGGATGGGACTTTGCGTGAGTATTGATGAATATGATCAAGTGGAAGTCAAGCTAATTCGATGCTTCTACCAGATATTGGACGCTTCGGGGCTATATGACGGATGCTCATGCCGCCGCTATACAAAATGGTACACTCGTTCCAGGAGAGTTGGACTTCAATTAAACAGAGCCGATTAAATGCTGTAGGATGTGCGTAGTTATCATTGTTAGAAATGATTACACCATTCGCAAATTGTGAAATTCGTGATCAGACGTTTCTTTGAGGGTGAACTGCTGGAAGGCAAAGATTATATATAGTAGATGGTGGATTAAATCGTTTGTCCAAAATATCGGCTCTTGTACCAAACTTCCTAACGTAGGTATCTCTAAGTTCCTACAATAGAAGATACTGCACGAGGCTTGAAACTATGACCCCACCCAAGACAAATCTCGATAGCGAGTCTGACAATCCACTGAGTAATCTTGAGCTTCCATTACCTGAGAGAACGCTTATCAGCAAACCAAATGCGTATCAACGAAATATACTTACTCGAACTCGACCCCGACCCCGGATTCGAATCCGCATTGCCAGTCGTATTTCCTGTAACAGTCGAGGTTGAGGGCGAAGGGGAAATAGATATCGAGGAAATTGATGCAGAGTGATGCGCACCAGAAGTGGCAGAGGCAGTTGTAGAAGAGCCCGAGATTATGGTAGAAGTTGCGGAAGTAGTGGTGAGCGCGGCACTTGAACCAGCTGAAGCTGAAGAGGGAGAAGGGACTGTACCTTTCCCCCCTGCCGTAGTTGATAGTTGGGCAAAGCCAACGGCGGGTGTGCCACTACTTGAAGAGGCAATACCGCGGAAGACGGTATAGACATTTTTCTACGAAGACGGAATAAATGCCAGAATAAAAGTCGAAATCACGTCCACTAACCAAAAATACATCTCCAACGACCCAGCTGGGATTACCAGAGTTTTCAGGAATATTACTACCCAGACTCAGATCGAATATACCCCCAAGACAGTCGCTTGAACCCTTCGATACCTGTCCAAGATTCATGTCTGCAGAGGATATTGGCCACGCGGTACCACCGAACGAGATTGTCGTGTTCAGACTCGTGCTACAAGCTGAAGAAAGAAGAAGATGAACCAGCCAGAAAGGAACTAGCTTAAGATAATGGTGTGGAATGTTGAACTCACGGAAGCTGAAAAAACCTTGCTCTCCCTGCACTGTCGATGACCCTGGGATACTGGCATAGAAATTCTGAACTGCGTCGCTGGGGCCACCAATCAGAGTCGTGCCAGTGTCAATAGCAGAGAGTTGTGAAGAAGAGCCAAGAGATACAGATTGCGATTGCACAGTCAGCGCTGAGCAAAGAAAATGCAACGTGAGCAGGCTCTTGACCAAAAGGAATATTACGCGACCTCACAATTCATGTTCAGCAACCAGAAGCTCGGCGTTCCTTGTGTGTCTAGAAACTCTATATCACCCGAAAAGAGACTCGTATTGCTTCCCCCCAAAGTAAACACTCCACCAGGTACTTCGGTGTCACCGTCCACGGTAGTTGTTGAACCTAGTATTAGGAAAGCATGATTTTAAAGGGCCAGTTTGACTGAGGAAGATTCACTTACCCGTCTCATTGCTCTCCCTGGCTAACCAGAATGACATTTCCGGGATACTAAGGTCCCCTGCATTCACCAGTGCTTGCCAAAAAGGCGTACTTTCAGTACTTGCGATTGATTGGAAGGCTAAGCCCATAATTCCGGAGACAGGGCCGTCAAGCAGTCCGTCGGTCAGATCATCTGCAAGGACTAGTATACAGATGAATGTCAAAAAAGTTTGCGTATTTTCACGCAGACGGATGAACGCACGAAAAGTCTGCCCTTGCACCGTGAACCCATCGAACTCTACTGTGTCTTGCGCGAGTGTTCCCGCTACAGCACCCGAACCGTATTGAATGGTCGTTTGGCCTGCATTGTCTATAACCAAAATTCGAATCGTGATTGCGGGCGAACAAAAAGACTAACTTGACGAAGAAGATAAAGACGAGGACTTGAATGATGATGACTTCGTTGAGTCAAATAATGGTGTCTGGCCGTCACAATTTTTGCAGGAACTACCAGTGACCCAAAGGTCGGACGATCCAGTGTCGAGGACGACACTCATAGATTGACCGCTGAGAAGGAAAGGTTAAAACAGATCCAAGATTGGAAGATAAACCAAATGCAATTGGTTGCGACATATTCTACGGTATACCGTGCTCAGGAGGCAACCGCATAAGCTCACAGATAGAACTCGGGTATGAACCAGAAAGGCGTATGGGAAGAAAGCCAGATAAAGCATGACAAAGAAAACTGCGCAACGGTCACAGGCGATGTGATGATTCCACATGACGGACTCTGAATAATGCCGATGTTCTCCACCGTACAGGAGCGTCGGGCGAAACAGCGAGATAGAAATGATTGTGAGAAAGACTCACGGCGTCCCAATGGATACTGTAGCAAAGTAACTGGCATCGTCGTCCTAAAAGGTACATCGAATGTTAGTTAATATGCCTCTCAATTGCTTGCAAAAAAGGAGTGCCTGCCTGATCCGTTATAGTAATCCCAGCACTACTTGCACGTTTACCAAATCTTGCGCTGTTGCTTGCGCCATGCCTCTTCCTGCTACTACCACTGGCAGGAAATCCATACTTGGCTCTGATTCGATCCGCAGCAGCCGCGTAATAGTGAACATCACGGGGGGCCGAATTCCTCCTGCGATTGACCGGAATGTGGAGAGGGTCAGCAGTAACTTCAGAGATGGTAGAAATGAGAAGAAGTTGTATGAGTGAAAATGTACTAAGGGATGAAAAAATTCGTGTCATGGCGTTGTCGTGGAAGTGAAAAAGGAACTTGCGTCCAAAGAGCTATTAAAAGGCGTGGACAGAGTGCGTTAACATTCCCAAGCGTGCTTCCGGACCCGGCTTGGGACCTTTGTGAGATGAGAAGGTTAATGATGTCATCATCAAGTGCACCGCCACCGGTGACGACCGCTGTCACGGATGTCACACCCTTCACAGACCCAAGAAAGCTCAGAGAAACCTCGAACTCGAAAAGGTGAAGAGGTTTTTAGATGGAAAAATAATCAAAGTAAATTCTGATTCCCGCTTTCCTGTATCCACTCTGTGATAGTAATAGAGAACCATGATCGTCAATCTATGTTGATTAACCGTCATGCCGACGAGATGTGTACGACCAACAGGATTGCTGTCATCGTCTTTGGCGTCCGCCCTCTTCCCGAGGTGCGTGGAAAGCGGGAATATCAATTTGAAGCCTTGCATGCAGCTTCAGAAGAGTGCAACCACAAGCGATTTGATGAATGAGCACTAGATAGCTCCAGATAACTGATCACTTCTCATAGCACCACGTTCATTTCAGCACAACGAAGTTCCATTGGCACAATGGATATGTTGTATCTCAAGTCCTTCCGAGGCACACTTGTGCACCGGTCATAGTAACAGCGAACAAATACAGATCATCAGCGTCAGATTCGTCAGCGGGCAGATACATAGCAATGTGCCTCAAAAGTTGAAGTATCATTGGCCGCCTAAGTGCATTCTTTGGTCTGATTGATGAAAATGTCTCGTCATGTTTCCAAGACTGCCTTTGTAGCGCTTCGGTACGATGGAGGAGGGGTAGTCCTTCCACTGAATGGCGGTGATACATAGTCACCTGCATGGAAGAGATTAGACCGACACCAAAAGACGAGACATAGCATTTCACCCGAAGTTATCATAGTAATCGTAGCACCCACAATCAAATCGGATGTGAGTTGACCATTACCGCTGGTAGCATTGACAGTGCCGCGGTCCTGATTTTGCTCAATGGACCGAGAGCCGTCTTCCGGACCCTCTTCCGAACCATCCCTTGTTGGCCTTGAACTTGATATCCCAGCTTCAATATCATCGTCATTACTACCATTCGTATGACGAATGACAGAACCGAGAGGAATCGCAGTGGCTACATATCCAGAGTTGAGTGTCACAGTCTTGTCGCTGACAGGACCATTCTGAGAGACTACGGCCACTTGAGTGAAGGGAATAATGGAGCTCGATGATTGTGCATGATTACTATCAACTCTCATTGCGGACCAAAAGCGTCGTATTCTAGCGATTTTTGTCCCACCATCGCCATCTCCGTCCCAGAACCGGTGACTGGGATTGTTTTGTCTTCGACGAACAAAGCGTGCGACGCAAAATGAGAGGATGAGCAGCATGAATAACCCTATGAGTCCTCCTACAATTCCATCGACAAGATGCTGATGTCTAGCTTTCGAATTGTTTTCAGCAAGATTTGGCGACTCAGTAGATGATGCTGTAGGAGTAGACTGCGATGATGTACCCGAAGTCGGTAGTGTAACCGTGTTGGGGTCAAAGCTCCAATGCGTATTTGAAGGATAAGCCCGCATTCTAGTTGAAAAAATCAGTCATGAATGATTCCTAAACACTAAGTAGCAAGAAGAATCTGACATGGAAGTGATCGCTGGTCTTGAGCTTGGAAGGTGCGATTCTGAACTTGCAATGCTACTTGAGATACTAGTTAAGGGAAATTGAGTCCGATAATGAGAGTCAAGCACATGTTGTTGAAGAAAGATTGAACAGAATGCTTACCGGTGTGTACTACTGAAACTACCAGAGGATTGGCTATCACCACCGTTGACATCAGGTGCTACCACCATTATTGAGTTACTTATTGCCAGAATGTTATTCCTGTCACTGTGAATCATTGTATAGAGTTTGAATATTAGTTTGAATATTTGATGATGAAGCCTACGCACCCTCCAGCGTATGCTTGCAGTTCGAATTCTCTAGACAGGACGGTGCTTGAGTCAACAAACGAAGAGGATAGCTTCAAAGTTACCCAGGCTTATCGAGAAAAACTGGAAAAGATCCATAGATTTCGTCGTCGGGGGCAAATTTGGTTTGGATGACTTGATTAGAATGATCACTGGTATTGACGACATTATAAACAATGTTGGAAGGATCATCTGGTTCGATCTGAAAACTGCCTGTAACTTGTAGCGGTGCAGTGAGAGTCCTAGAGGAGACCCCTTCCTCGTTCAGCCTGACTCTGACAGCACTGACTATCAAAGAAAGAAAGGAGATACTGAGGGACAGGTTAGATAAATAGCTTTGCTCTGCCGGCACCCCCCAAGCTAGTGGACACACACCTGAAAACCAAACATAAGTGTCCAGCACGAAACATGAACAAGAAGGACAAAAAAAGCGAAAGAAAGGAGTGCGGCATAAGCGTAGCAATGAAACAGGGAATAAAGATCAGCTGGTAGCTGAGGATTGGGTCTTCTGCATCATGATAGGAAGTATTCTGTTCAAGCCTGCGAAGCTTAAGCTGTAGATGATCTTGAAGCTGATGTAGTACGTAGAACGTCCAGATGGCGACGAGATCAGATTTGGATCAGATGTTGGCAGTGTAAGGTGTAGAATTCAAGATTCGAGTTGAGAGGAAGGTGCCTTACAGCGTTGGGCGCTTGAGCAAGATATTTGGCGGGTCTGAGTCTATGAGAAAAGAGCGCCGATTTGATTTGCAAGAAAGAAAGGAAAGGCAAACATGCTAGGCTACTATTGACTAGACTACGACACCTAGATGGGGGGTACGGAGAAGGAGGGAGTACCGCATCACGAGACTCTACAATTATGTATAATCTCTACAACTACAGCCTTCGCTGCACTTGTTCTACTCACAATTTTCTTTTTTTGTTCAATTTATTAAACTACTTTTCGTCTCGAGCAATAGAGCACCTTTTCTCTTGGAGATGATTATAAATGGTGAAAATTTTTGCATCAATTGACGACGACTGATCTATTTCGACGGCAAGCTCAAATTGTTTCCCCGAAAATCCCCTGTAATCTTTCAAAGATGTTGCCCATGCGGTGACTATGCTCGGACGCAGATAAGAAATGGCGAAGAACAAACTCACTTCGCATACCGCAATGCAATTTTCCGGCCACAACAGTCGCGGAGGGACCTCGTACACGGTATTCCATAGCTCGACTGCGCGCAGCTCCAGCTCAATGGGATGTCAGATGAGATGGAAAGAGAAAATTATTGTTCGAAGGGAAACGATGACAGACGATCGGACCCGGAGTTGACAAACCCTTATGCTTCAATAGACAAGACGTCCGCATTTCGGATAGTCAGTCAACCACTAGAATCTACTGCTCCCAGGTGAAGAACTAGTGCGGATCCTTTGTCTCTCCCATCTATGACTATATCTTCAACCTCCGGTGTGCTCGGATGCAGATATGAAATGGTGAAGAACTCACTCAAGGAACTCACGCACTTCGCATACCGCAATGCAAGCTTCCCGTCACAACAGTCGCGGAAGGATCTGGGAGGACACTCCGAGTCCTCAGGTGTCATAATTTGACTGCAGAAAGCTCTGGTTCCATGAGAGTACGTAGAATGTTAACTGAAAAGCAAAGTGGAAAAACGATAACCGACTTGGATCGAACCCGGAGCTGACAACCCTTATGCTTCAACAGACAGACGCAGAGAGCGCATATCCGCATTTTGGCTAGGCAGTCAACCACTACAATCTACTGCTTCCAGGTCAAAACACGAATTCTTTGGTGCGAATCCTTTGTGGCTCCCACTTACTATACTTTCAACCTCGAATGCATCTGATGTTCGTGGACATCGCGGTATTCAACGCAGAATGCATCATATCGCGTTCCGCAAGTGTGGACAAATATGATACGTACATTCGATAGACTCGGCATAGATAAGCAATGCAAACCCATACGCTTCTCTGATCCTCAGTTCCGAATCCATTCCGGCAAGTATAAAATCTTCAATCTTGATCAGTTTTCGCCCCGCATCTTCCAAAATGTTCCTTACTCCTAGGCTGGTAATTCTTCTGCCAACGGTGCTCTTCCTGCTCGGAGCTGACGCCAAGATACCTCGCGTGGCCCATCCAGGTTCCAAGCAAGCCAAGTATCTCGCTTCAAAGAGGCCGACAACGACTGCTGCTCAAGTCTCTGGAAGCTTTACTGGAACTGGGTGGTCTGCCTCTGCACCAGAAGTGTCTGCCCCGTACGCGAACATTTGGCAGGAGCTCACCAACGATGAAGCAGCGGATGTCATTGCTTTTCTGCATAACCAGACAAATTTGAATCTGACTGCAGCAGCAGATGCTGGGAGGTTGGTCCTGCTCATCTACCATCTTTCGAATGATACTGACGCGTCTTCTCCATTCAGTTGGGATAACAGTGTCATGCGAGTGGAGATCGTGACCCCGAACAAGACGGACGTCCTTCCGTTCGTAGATAATAGCCAGCGTAAACCGGAACGATGGGCTCGGGCTGCTATATGGGTCGGCGCGACGACAGAACCATATGTTATCGAGTATCAGGTGGGTTATTCATAATTCTCTGTCTAGATGGATCTGACGCGTCGCAGTAGATTGGCCCCCTTCCCATCTCCAGCGACTCGACTTTGACATCACTCGACTGGCTAACGACTAAAGGAACAACTTACCAACGGAACTATGACGCAGACGAAGACCTTACCTCGGAGTTCATGGTAGACCCTTTTTTACGACTGACGCGTTAATCGCACCTATCTCATTTCTCTCAAGTACAATGTCAGCGCTTCAGTACAGGATATAGTGACGGATCTTTTGAATGGAGTAGGTTCTAATTGTGTACTGATCCTGATATTGCAACCCTTACTTTCTACATCAGACTGCGTCTGGGAGCGACGACGACGATCTTGACATCTGGGGTATCGATCCCTTATGGCATCCAACCCCCGACACAACCGTACAATGGGTCACATATTGGCGCATACCTTCTTCCATTTTTGATGGCGAAACCCTCATGCCTCAAGGTCTCTACTTCGAAGTCAACACTACCGGTCGAGACCCTTTAGGATGGTCAGTCATTGGCTGGCTTTACAGGGACGTATATTACAACTCGACCGAATCTTTCCGTGCCGCTTGGGAGGCAGGGGAGCTCGAAAAGAGTGCACTGAATCTCGAGGGCCCTTGGATCGGCACTGATTACCGTGGCCCTACTACGTCGGTTGGAGCAAACAGTACGATGTGGGGCAGTGAAAAAGCACCCCCAGTCATGGTCCCGCCTTCTGGCGAAGATGGCATCAGGTACAAGGTCGATGTTGAGAACAAGTATGTCGAATGGAGTGAGTTGAATTCCATGGGCTTCTTTTTAGAGTCTCATCTGGCTCTACAGTGGACTTTTCGTTCTACATAGCATTCCGCAGAGACAGTGGCATGAGACTCTTCGATATTAGATACCGTGGGGAGCGCATCGTCTATGAACTTGGTCTAGGTGCGTAGCTAAAAGAATTGCACCTACTGCTTGAAACTTATCCCAGTGTAGACGAGGCTCTTGCCCACTACGCCGGTAATGACCCTGTGCAAAGTGGAACTGCTTACCTAGATACAGTAAGCGTCATTCTGTGTATGTTATACCACAGTGATTTCATTCGAAGTTGACCCTTGCAGTATTACGGCTTTGGTTTGTGTGGCTCCAAACCCATGCATGCATTATAACTGAAATATTGTCATTCTAGGACCTTACGCCTTCGAGCTGCTCGCTGGCTATGACTGCCCAACTTACTCGACGTTCTTAAATTCTACTTTCCACGCCGAGGAAGTCAGCACGACACATCCGAACTCGTAAATTCGAGCCTTCCTACATCTGTTTCAAAGCCTATGTGTTCATGAGGGTTCTTTAGGATCTGTCTCTTTGAAAACGATCAAGGTTACCTTATACAACGCCATTCGGATGATGCTTATGTCGCTTCAACAAAAAACATCGCATTTACAGTGCGTTCCGCGAGTACTGTCGGTAACTATGATTATAACGTACGCTTCAGTCGATTCGTCTATCACTGTTAACTTACCTTTTTGTAGTTCGACTACACTTTTTACCTCGATGGTACTATTGAAATTGTAGTTCGTGCGAGCGGCTACATCCAATCCGCTCACTATTATGGCAATGATGACTATGGTCATCCTCTATCTTTTTCCATCGAACGTTCTG
The DNA here is from genome assembly GCA_027921405.1 of Lentinula detonsa. Classification (NCBI taxonomy): domain Eukaryota; kingdom Fungi; phylum Basidiomycota; class Agaricomycetes; order Agaricales; family Omphalotaceae; genus Lentinula; species Lentinula detonsa. The sequence goes on from JANVFU010000002.1 coordinate 4,295,344, forward strand.
CTTACGGAGTTGCTGTATAGGCTATCACATTCACAGTGGTCTCTCAGGATCTATGCACGACCACGTTCTTACCTTCAAGGCCGACATCGACATTCTCGGAACATCGAATTCTTTCGCGAACCACACAGTGGCACCAGTGACCACCACTTATCCCTGGTCTCACGGCATGGAAAGAAGTACCATGAAGCTTTTCCGCTCCTATATCGACAATGAAGACAATTCCAAGCTTCTCTGGCCCGAAAACGCACACTCCATGTTCATGATTGTGAACAAAGACGCCCCGAACGAGTTCGGTGAACCTCGTGGGTACAGAATCATGCCTTCCAAGGGCGGGGGTATGCATGCCACAATTCAGAACTCCAGTAATCTCATCAACAGCATGAACTTTGCCACCCATGCGTTGTACGTCACCAAACAAAAAGACACAGAACCTCGTGCCTCGAACGCCAACAACGACTATGACCCGGCGAATCCTGTCGTTGACTTTGCTGCTTTCTTCGATGGGGAATCCCTTGATCAAGAAGATCTTGTCGTGTGGTTTAATCTCGGCATGCATCATGTTCCCCATACCGGTGATTTGCCCAACACTGTGTTTACGACGGCACAGGGTTCTATGCAGATTTTGCCTCACAACTATCTTTTGCATGATCCATCTAGGGATTCTCTTCAGACAGTTCGCATCGACTACAACGACAGTGGCGTACAGGCAGTCCATACTTTTGGTGCAAGTTTCTCGACGGGCTTGGTTAATTTGGTCCGTTTTCCTTATCTTACATCAAATTTTCTTGTTCGAGCACTAAAACGTATCTATTCGTGCAGACTTCCACCGTTCCCGAATTTTGGGACTACCGCGGTGACATTGATGTCAGGAAGTTTCCTTACGATCGTGAGTTCTCTCACTTTGCTTCCTGTTATCTCTGCTGACTGTGTGGCCTCTCCATGTAGCTCAGCACCCGTATAACGATACCGAATCGATTGTGTAGGGAACGTTATTTGACGAATGAAAAGAACGTTGTATATACCATAATACACGTTATTTTATTGAATTTGTATCTTGAGATGCCATGACATTGACAGTAAAAGAAAAAGATAAGCCCTTCTGACGTAGATTGATGTGGCCTTTCGACTGACTACCTCGATCCCAATTGGCCATTAGCGACCAATTCCTTTGTTAGACTACCCCTTCCCGTCTCTTCATTTGAACTGTCAACGACACTTCTATCCTAGTACCTCATGTCGTCAGAGTGAATTTCATCAAAGTACGTATTTTTCGCGCGAATATCAACGTTGCTGCTGTCCAGTATAGATAGTATGTAGGAATTGAGTAGACAACTGACACGGAGACACCCCTATTGACGATATCTATATAAGCGCTAAAATACGGTCAACTTAATCCAAGCCCTCATGTTGCCCGAAGAAATATTACACCTCGTCGTCGAACATCTTGTATGCAACCCTGCAAGTGCTGAGTCCCAACTCTTTCAACTTCACTGGAAACATTCGAGGACTAGACTTCTCTCGTTGTCTCTGGTCAGCCATCAGTTGCGAAGAATATGCATGCCGTTTCTTTTTGCCTATGTCGAGGTTCGAGGGGCTTATGGTGATCTAGAGAAGCTCAGAAACCAGTGTCTTGCGAGTAAATTCTTCGCATTGTCCATCAGGTAAGTAATCCCGCCGCCGTACAATCACGGTGAATCTTATTCGCTGCAGGACACTCGATTACTATTGCTATTCACCGGAACAAATTGATATAGCTCACCACCTGTTACACCATCTAACAAACCTCTCTCAGATCGTTCTGAATGAAGGTGCCTATGTTGATATGCCCTTGATCAGCCTCATATCCCAACACTCTATAATGAACGTTGTGGTCGCATCGTGGAAATCGTTGTCGTCGAGATGCCTCGATCAACTGGGTCCATCCAGCTTATCGAAAGTTATTCTCGACAGCATCAGGCTTCGTAGTCAAGCTCCTGAGCACGACCTCGCCAAATATCTTCGTTGTGGCATGCAGATCAGGTGCTTGACCTTACCATCGTCCAATCTGCTTATGCCGGTCTTCAGCTCGTTCAACACCTGTAAATTTTCTGGCCTTTGTGAACTTGAGCTATGGCTGGATGCCTCTCCTGATCTCTCGTGGCTTCCCAGCTTCATAGATGCTCATCCATTTTTGGAGAGAATCAGGTTTTCTACAGTGCTCGTACAATGGAATGCAAATCGTGATGTTCCTTTTATTTTGCCATTCATCGACGCGGTAGTCGAAGAGGGGCTCAATGATACTCTACAGATCAAAGGATTCTCCATCGCCCGAACTAGTAGTAGTACGGCTTCTTCCCTCCCGGCTGCAAATAGTTATACCGGCTGGGACGTCGCTGGCTTCTGGTTTTGCTTCACCAAATGGTCGTCGGGACGGCTTTTGCATCTCACGCATTCCTTTTTCCCTCACATCTCCGTATTGTCAATTGAGGTACCCATGCCCAACTTGAATCGTACATACATGGTACGTGTAAATTGGTTCATATCTTTGAACTTGTGACGTTTATTGATTCAAGATTCAGGATTCTGACGAATTCATCAATTCCCTTTGCCGTTTTTCCTCCCTTCAAATCGTGAATTTTGTCTATCTATTTCGCGGTCTGAAATTTGGAAGCTCGGAGCCGTGCCACAGTCTGAAAGCTTCACAGACATACCAAGGCCATCTAGGGATCCGTGCAAGTTCTCATAACGCAGCTAGACAAACTGTCAACGAGCTTGAGGCAGCTCTCATCTGCTACACTTCTTGCATTGCGCAAAGGATGCCCACGGTTCAAAAATTTCTGATTCAGGAACCCCCTCTTCAAGGTTGGATCCATGTAGACAGAGGTGGTACCTCTGGGACTCTTCGCCCTCTTATGCAATTTGAGATGAATCAGCTATTCTCCTCATATGTCTGACAAATTGTAGGCAATTTGTTTGTATAGTGTTACTAATAGTAAGAGTATTGTACATTGTAATATCGTGGACAATCTTGACAGCTTTAGAGACTGGCGTCATAAGGCTGAACGATGGGGCTTCGTCTTTGAAGAGGTCACAGTATAGTTCATTCTCACTGAGGACCTCAGGGCTCAAGCCGAGAATAGACCTTTATTCAAGAGGATGGCGCCACATTTGACTCTAAGCGCCAAGTCGAGTACAATCACGTGCTTGACGTTGGACGCGCGATTGTGATTTCGATTTCTCAGCCTAAAACCCGAAACCATTTAGGTCGAAGTCTGGCCAAATAACAAAGAGATAGAAGGAAAGCTTAGGCGGTGAGATGCCCATAATAATTTACATTGGAAAGACTTGAGTGTAGATCTCGTCTTCCTTGCAGCGACTTCAAAGCAACTTTACGATACCAAGGTGCAAGCAATTTCTACCAGGAAGAAAAGAAAAGGCGACCGTTCTGATAAGTCGTGATGAAAAGTACACGGACACCAGGACGGCCTTCTGGTATAGGCGGGGGATCTGGCTTACCCACTCCTCGGTCACGGTCATCCAGTGTTGCGAATGGTGAACGGGCCAAGACGCCAACTTTCTCTATTCCTGCTGTTCCTTCTATGCCATTAGCTGCCAAATCTGCAAGGCCGCCGTCTCGAACATCCGTCGCTTCCTCCTCAAATGCAGTTTTCACACCCACAATTAACGCACCAGTCCGTATCGAGTCTCTGGGTTTTGAGGGTATTCTACGATATCTAGGAGAAATACCACCAAAGCAAGGTATCTGGGCCGGTGTCGAACTCAGTGCTGGATTTGCTGGCAAGGGGAAGAACGACGGAAGTACACCGGATGGAAAGAGATATTTCGAGAGTGCGCCAATGTGCGGAGTATTTGTAAGTGCCTCAAAGCTGTCTCGAGCGACAGCAGGACTTTCCAGGCCGCCATCTGTAGCTTCGACTGCTGGGAGCGAATCTATGTCGGGTTTACTTAGTGCATCTTCTAGCAGGAGTGGCTCTGGCATCGGAACTGGCAGGGTAACACCTTCTGCACGCAAAGGAAGGCTTAGTCTAGCTGCATCAACTTCCTCCAACGCATCCACGTCATCGTATTCCTACAAACCTGCTTCATCCTCCGGTCGAGTCACACCTTCTAACTCCTTATCTATTAGTACTACTAGTATCGGTCCAGAAACACCAGCCGCACGTGCTGGTCGATTACGAGCTTTGAATGCCGGTGCGACGCCTTTGGTCAAAACTCGGTCTCAAGGCGCAAATGTGGAGAAGGCCGTTCCTGTTCCTGCTGTACCTTCAATTCCTCGCGCGCCTTCGGCTTCAGGATCTTCTATCCCCTCCTCCTTACCGTCTCCAACGACATCTAATGCCTCTCCTCGAAGAATACCTTCATCGAATCAAACATCCCACCTATCCTCTCCATTTAACACGCCCAAAGCAAGAGGTCTTGTCCATCCTTCGTCTGGTATCGGGCTTGGTTCACCGCACGGAGCTACACCTCGTGCTAGGCTACCTAGTGCAGTTGCAATGCCGCCTCCCCCTAGTCCGAACAAGGATCCTAATCTCAAAGATCTAACTGATCTGCAGAAGACCACAAGAGATATACAGGAAAGGATTCGCGGTTTAACTGGAGAAACTGCATCTCCACTTTCTCCTCCAAATACTGCTACGACTAATGCATCGCCACCTTCTGCCGCTTCGACTTCCTATTCGTATTCTTCCCAAAGCATTCCGTCTCCGTCCCGACGTCCACAGTCGCGTATCGCATCCACAACAACGATTTCTTCGCGTGCACGTTCGAGGTCTCGTGCAGGCTCGACATCTGTGTCTAATTCCATGTCGACCGCTTCTACGCAGTCGAGACCATCCAGTGTAGCGTCCACTGCTTCAGCCATGTCGGCATCTACTCGATCCCATGTTCCTCCGCGCTCGTCCACTCCTGGATTTGGACCTCGGTCGTCTACACCTGGATTTGGAATCGGACCCAGGTCATCTACACCCGGCTTTGGTCGATCTTTGTCGCGCGCAGGGGCAGAGACACCATCAGTTTCCGTGGATGAAAGACTAGAGCGCATGCAAAGTCGAATCGCAGCTCTCGAGTATGAGAATACGCGATTGAGGGACGAGGCAGAGGATTCGACGAATGAAGGTGGAATAGGCGAATTGCGAATGAAGTTGAGAGAACTTGAGAAAGACTTGGAGAACGCAAATATTCAGCTTGTAGCTGGGACAACAGCTGCATCTAATCCCTCACTGCCCCCACCGTCTAATACTGATGCTGAAGCTGCATCCTCAACGACTTCCAGTACCATTGAGTCTCCTTCTCGCTCAACATCACCATCCAAAGACCCCGACCACAAACTTCGCCAAGAGATTAATCTCCTTACCCTTCGCCTCGACGACGCATCCACCAAGGCTCTGTCCGCGCATGCTCGTGCTGAACAACTACAGTCTGCACTAGATTCATTACAAAGCACCTCTGACGCTCACGTTGCCGACATCAAACGGATTAACGAGGAGCTTAAACAGGCCCAGACGACGCTTGAAGCTCGGGAAACCGAGCTTGCTGAGACAAAAGGGCTCTACGCGACGACTCGTTCAGATTTAGAGGAACGTACAGCGGAAATCGGTACTCTCAAGGGGTCCATTTCGGATGTCGAGAAAAAACATACCGACGAGCTGGAACGGAATCGGGACATGTGGGATGTAGAGCGGAAGGAGTTGCGAAGCCAGGTGGATGAGCTGAGGAGGGCCGGACAGGAGACGATTGCTCTCTATGAAGAGAAACTGGACGAGATGCGGTTAAATTCAAAGGGCAACAATCTCTCGACCTCTGTCTCCTCATTAAGCAGAAGTCGAAGCTCGACTTTAGCTGATGAAGATGATCTCAAGAAAGACGATACTCTGTCGGCATCCTCCATAGACCACTCTGCTCTTCTTGAACAACTGACATACCTTCAAACTAAAACCGCTTCTCTGACAGACGCACTAGAGGACGCCAGGCACCTCCATCAATCCGACCTGAATATCTTACAAGCACAGCTCAACCAAAGTAAGACGCAGTTCAAGGCTCTCAAAGGCGAGTTGGAGGAACGAGTCAGGACGGCGGAAATGGATGTCGGAAAGATGGAGAAAGAGGTCGAACAGGAAAGACGGAGGAGAGGCGAGATTGAGGAGGCATTGAGAGAGTCCGGGGAAGCATTAGAGGAGGCTCGGAGAGAGGTAGAAGGTTTCAGAATGAGTCTTGGTGGGGAAGACTCAGAGTCTAAGGACAAATCCTCCAAAGACTCGTTCCAGTCCGAACTGACCGCCTCTCAAGCTGATCTAGCTCGCGCCACATCTGAGCTTAAGGCCGCCAAATCAGAAATAAGCTCTCACAAGGAGGAAATCGCCGGGCTTAAACACCTAGTCAAGGAATTGCAACGCCTGCAGAGGGACTCTGCACGAGACGAGGAAGGTGAGGTGAGCGAGAATGCGGTTTTGAGGAGGGAGAATGAGGTGATCAAGGAGGAGAACAAGATGCTCCTTAGAGAGATGGAGGCTCTGAAGGAAGAAGTGAAAGTGCTCGAAGAGGGGTTGAGTGTGTTGGAAGACGAGGAGGAAGGCAAAGCGAAGAGAAGGGAAGCGATGGTTAATGGGTCATCGCCAGATGGGAATCCTGTGCTGAATGGTGTCAAGAGTATTGGTGCAAATGTTGGTAGTGGGCATGAAGTGGAAGAGTCCAAGAAGGAGATCGAGGCATTGAAGAAGAAGCTGGGTGAGATGGAGATAAAAGCAGCGAGGAAGACTCATGATGTGAGTCTCCTCGAAGTCTTGGTTCGCTTATACTAGTACTGACCTATCGCCTATCATGAAGCTCAATAAGGAGATCAGTGACTTGGAGGCTTTGGTGGAGACGAAGATTTATCGTGAGGTAAGGGGATGTCCATGCATATCTGTGTTTGTCTATTATACTCAACATCAACTCATAGGACGAGCTCGAACAAGAAATCGAACGATTGAACGAAAAACTTCGCAAAGCAAACGCTAAACGTTCAGGAAAGTCAAGTTCAGGACCTAGTACCGCTGGCGATGTTTCATCCAGCTCGACAGCTCATGTGGCGGCGCCTACGTCGTCAAAACACACTAATTCATCGTCTATCGGTTCAACCTCAATCAAGTCTAACGGGTTTGAGGAATCTTCATCTTCAGAGGGTGGCGGTGGAGATGAACCAGTTTGCGAAATCTGTGAAAAGCCGGGTCATGACATATTCAGCTGTGATCTGCTTAGAGAAGACTATGGGCATCGTGATATGATGAGTTCCTCTGATAACATTACCTCTCATAGTGTAACTGGAGACGAAGGTGGGGATGCAGAAGGGGATCTGGATATTTGGTGTGAAGAATGTGAGGGGCACGGACATCGTGCGGAGGAATGTCCGTATGCAGGAGATGTGTTCTGAGTCTTTGAGCTTGTGGCAAATGGGAGTATGATAGGTACCATAGTTATGCGTTACAGTATTAGTTTCTTTTAACTTTCTTCAATTGGTTTGTTTATACCCTTGTGATTTTATGGTCCTGATTTATGTGTTTTCTTTCGTCTCATTGGTGTCTTTGCATTATCTACATTGTGGATTCCAACATGATCTTCATTCTGAACTTGCGCTGTTCGCCATGCAACTATTTGAGTAAATTGCCTGGATTATCGATTATCTTGCCAGGTTAATGCACCACCCTCTCCTCGAAATGCCGAGTTGCCACAAAAAGAGTCAAGACTTTTTGAACAGCCTCAAAGAGTGAATTTCAACCGCCAAGTTGCGGCCGCCGTGCGCGATTTCGACCAGCAATGAATAAATACAATACTCTTCAACAAGTTCAAGTATCTTCCACAAATACATTCTATGCAATTTCCTCATTCCTCGACCATCCTTCACAGTCAAATTCAACCAACTTACCTCCCTCTGACCACCCAAGTACTCTTTCAAAATTCGGGTCCGGCGGATGATCCGTCGTTTGAGATCCATAAAACGATATCTTTCCTCCTCTCACCGCGTTGGAGCTGGTCTCTTTTTGTTAACATGAACATCCCCTATGTTCATGTACCATTAACCATCCTTCGAGGCATTCTAATCGCGATACTAGCTTCGACGGTGTCAATAACTTCAAGTTGCTATGCATTTCCGCTTTCTTCCATACCAGGTCGTCCAGAGTTTTCTACCGCCCAGCATGGTGATCATGTACTAATCTGAATACAGCTCCATCTCATGAAAACGCGGGCTACTACGATGATTCATATCGAGCTGGACCATCGAGTGACCTCCATTATTTAAACACGGAAAGCTATTCTCGCCATCCTCGACTACAGTCGCGGGAAATAGGTTGGACAAAGGCAATGGACAGATTGTCGATGAAGACCGACGGAATGGCATTGGTTGGTTTTGCGTATTCTTCTGAGGTGAACTTTAACCTTGATCGTCTTCTGGAGATAACCTTTTAATCCTTGTATATGTCCATTCTGCAGTCTGACGGCTTGGATTACAAGGGAAAGTTTCTCCCTCTTGAATTGCTCATACTCCCCGACACTGCTCGCCCTTTTGTCACAAGCGATCATCTGTACCTTGTATCAAAACTAAGCTTGTCGGTTCATGATCATCCTGATGTGAGAGGATCATGTCTGGTTTTCACGTCCTAGTACAAATACTTACTCAAATCTCTTTCAGCACTACTGGACTGTGAGTTACGGCTCATCATTTTTTTCCAGAGAGACTGACTAAACCTTGTTACTAGTGCCCAGTATATGCCAAAAAGAGTCGGATGGTAAAGAAAAAGCCTCTCATGGTGCGTAACGTTACCACGCTTCACATGTCGTTTATGTATAGATCTCGACTAGGTCTTCGAAGTTGACGGAGAACCTCCTGCATATCCTGTCCCAGAGACGTTCCTACCTCTGTATACTCAACGACCAACTGAGAATGACGCCGATCCAAGTATCGATCCTAGTACTATTAACTACCGTGGTACTGAGCGAATCATCTTCTTTGAAGATAGAAATATCGGAGTCATCATGCGGATTCCTACAAAAGAATTTACTGAAAAATGGAACTTGAAGGCGGAGTGTTACCAATGTGAGTATATGCATTCTAATCAATCTACCTTATCCAACTCTCACTTGTTTCTAGCTGTCAAGCACCTTCAGAAGACAGCGAAATGGAATGAAATTTGGAAATCCCAAGTTCATGGATGGCCTCAGAATCTCAACATCGTCGGTTAGAAGCATCTTCTATATATCAAGTCCAACGCCTTCTACGTACATACATCCATCATTTCGACATAATTGTTTTCTTTCGAATTCGCAGTCTTAATCATACAATAGAAACGAATGATTATTTTGGTGATTCATTGAGGCTACTCAGGTCAAATGATCATTTGCTCCTCGTCTTATAAATTCCACACGTTGGGCAGACATGTCTTCTACTTTCACCATAATTGCCCCTCCCTTGACTGATATATGGCGCAAGCCACCTAGCACAAATAGGTCTGTATATCTTACGCCATGATCCATCTTGTGTACTGATCAGATCGATTGACTCTCCATCAGCTTTAATGCACCCACTCACGCTCTACTACCTGGCCCGATCCCGTTAGCGTCCTTCCACAGCGCACGCATTACTTTCAGTGGTGCCTGGACTACACGTTATGACCAATGCGGACTGTTGCTACATCTGACACAAACTGGCTCTTCCGACCGCTGGCTCAAAACAGGTGTAGAATTTTACCAGGGAAAACCATACCTTAGCACTGTGGCCACTCTCACCTATTCGGATTGGAGTATCACGCCGCCCACGGCCGGGGAGAATCTGAATCCGAAGACATCGACGACGACTATTGAGGTCCGTCGTGAGAGTGATGAGCTGGGAAGTAGTCTGTGGGTCTATGAGCTTGTTCTCGGAGGCTCTGGTGAAATCCTAGAGAGACATCCGTTGAGGGAGGTGACATGGTTTTTCGCAGAGGAAGAGGGCTGGGAGGTCAGTGTGAGTGCCATGGCTGCGAGGCCGGCAAAGAAGGAAGACGTTGTGGGAAGGAAGGAATTGGTAGCTGAGTTTAAGGATGTGCAGGTAGATGTACGATGAAGAATGTTCTTGATTGTGTATACGGAGGTTGTCATGATGCAGAGAATCCCATTGAAGAATCCCAAATGCTAAGCTACGCGAACCTCGATGTTCAGACGGTTAAATTTCGGAATTAGTTCAGTCATTATAAGATTGAAAATCTCATTTGTTTGCATAACAACATAGGTTGACAGCTGCACTGTATCAGTATAACAAGTTGAAATTTAGAAGATGTTTGATGTTGGCTCTTCAAGAACTGAGACCGACCGTGTAATAGAGTGCCTCCCTTCCTCGTGCTTGACGGTACTTAATTCTTCACTGCGGGGATATTATATTCAATTGACCACAACAGCTTTGCTGCATTCTCATACTCTCTTTTAGCTTCTGTTGAAAGTGTCCAATGTTTCTCTCCCTGTCCCTTTGAACACATTTTTGAAGAGAAATCTCACAGTTTGCCTTGCATTGGATAACAAACAGAGTCTTTTATCTGCAGTGCCAATCGAGCTACTCACCCAAAGCCTAAGATGCTTTAGCTTTAACGCTGAATACTGACTAATGTTGCACATACATGATGTGCGTGTTACTTTGCGTATTTTGCTTGAAGGAAACTGGCAGCGCTACTTTCTTTGAGGCGTCATGAGCTATCTACCATATCTGTAGCCAACAAACGAGTAAGGCTCCAAACCAATCAAAGGCCTTGAAGGAAGGAAGCACTCGACATATTTATGCACCAGCTCATGATGTAAGGGCTGCATCTGGCTGCATTGGATATCCAAAGATATCGAGTTTCTAGAAAAATCCAAAGAAATCATAAAAGTCATGGTTATTGACGAGTTCATCGTCAATAACAATGTTAAACATCCCTGCCGAGGTCCATCCCAAATCCCTGATTTTCTCCTACCTGCTCACATCTATCATAGTAAGCTAATCGGGCTCCCCCGCTTCTTCTAATGCACATCGTCCCCTATGCTTCTCTCCCCAATGCCTTGATTGCACTGAGCATTTCCCCGAGCGCAATCATGGTAAAACTCTGAGCACCATACACATCCTCCCCATTGCCTACTATCCACGCAGCTCGAGCACGGTTGAACTGATTACATAGTCGGCCTATGTCAGGATCTTCTTCGTAGTTGATGGCATCGAAGTATTCGTCTTCGTCAAAATCATCCTGATCATTGTCCTGGTGAGAAAACTCGAGGCGAATTTTCCTGGTCAATTCTTGAGTCTGGCATAAGGATCCGCTTTCAGAAGTAGTTATTGGGAGAAAGGAAGGACTGTACGTACCTGGAGATTCATAGCAGTTGTAACTTCTCGACGCCGCCTTGGGTCTGAGTATCGCTCCATGCTGACCCCGCAAATCAGCTCTTCTTCGGTCAACCAAATATCTGCATTTTTGGAGACAGTGTGAGTTTTAGCAATGACGATGAGCTCTTCGCGATAGTCCTCGAAGACATGATACATCTCATCGAGCAAATCGTCTTCTGCATCCAGTTTCAGTGTCGCAGAAAATGCTCCGAATCGACTACTGTGAAGGCGCCTCATGCAACGACCTACGGCAAGGCGAATAGCACGATCTATCTTTTCGTATTCGATAGGGTGATTCCAGTCGTCTTCTTCATACTCATATTCAAACGTTGGAACACGCCGAAATAGTGTTCCTAATACTTTTGGACTTGGATAGTGCCGAGTATCTCCAGGCCTTGGTCGATAACCTTCTCCCGACAGATAGTCTGGTCTAGGACCCGTTGGAGCCTTTGGTAAATCTTTGAAGTTTACAGCTGTCCCCACTTTGGGATAGTCAACCGCATGCGAAGCAGCCTTAGCTAGTTCGAGGCAATCAGGACAATCTAAACCATTCGCGTCTGATATTCGCAAATGTAAAATGGAGATATAACCAACAAGGTCCGACTTGATCTGAAGTAAAGATAAATAGATAAGGATGTTTCATCAGAGAAGACTCAAGACTTACGAAGTTGATTACAAAATCTACAACATCTTGGACACCACAAGGATGCGATGTGACAGTAGGTTGCAGAGGTTCATAAGCACCTGCGACAGCCGTAAAATCTTTCGGCGGGTGAAAGGCGTCCTTGGTAGAATCAGTACACGAGGTAACTGGGAGAGGTTACTCTTACATCTAAGATCAAATTGTAGATATCACCTACAAAGCAAAGGAGTTGGCGTTTGCTTTTCTGATTTGACAACTGAATGCTGCTCACCATCAAGGTCGCCACCCCCGAGCATCGACGGCAGGCTCCGTTTACCTCTGTAATGCACAAGAAGTAAGTCTGACGCGGCTGATTAGAGGACATAAAAACCTACTTGCAAGAAAAGACAACCACGTTTTTCAAGTGAGCGAGTTCTTCTCGATAGACAGCGCGTACAAATTGACAATCACCCGGGTGTATTTGTGGGCTCCGGGTTATGAGTATTCGACCTTCAATTTGTGATTGCTTTTGTGTACGTGGATCATACACTTGCGCGAAAATTTCTCCTTCTTCGAGACAGTTCCATTCGTCAGATACTCCAAGAAGTGTGTAGGAGCCAGGAAGTCTGATACGACCACGGTGTTTGATTTCACGGAGGATATGGGTGATCCCATGAGCAATCGCAATTTTCAGGATCGCAAGCTGAACGCTGGAATCATCAGTTTCCGAGGCATGAGGTGCAATGTCGAGGTGAAGAATTTTCACTAAATTCCTAAACAGGGACTCTAAACGGAAAGATGTTCCAAGTCCGTGTTGTGCAAACGTGGTAGCTGCTTCGAGAAATGAATACTGGATTCCTTGAGTCTCTTTGATGGCCTTATCTTGACATTCAACAAAGTTCTGCTTGGGCACTCCGTGATGTTCGAGTAGTGCAATGAGGGGTCTATTCAAAAACATTGCCAACGGACGAGAAGAACTCAGAGTGATATCGAGGTTCAAATCCAGGGATTCAAACTTTGTCTGGGAAGGTCGTACACACAGTATTTTTCCGCTGCGGCGTGGATCCTCAAAGAAGACCCCTTTTGCCCCGCCGAGACGGAATTGGAAACAGGAAGGGATGGCTCTAGATGAAGGCATGACTTTGCGAGCTACATCTCGCATGAGATCAGGTGCTGCAGGTGAGCATCCATCGGTAAACACAGCATTCTGCCCTTTCGAGTTCAATGACACACGATCCTCGATCTTCACGAGCTGGGATGAGGAAAGAAGGATGGAAGGCATCGATGCGGAAAACATTTGCCCCCATCGTGCACCTAAAAGTGCTGGTCTATGTGAAGCTTTTGTAAAAATTCCCTGTTAAATCTTCCTTTAATCAATGAGTATAGTCAAGTATAAAACCACGTACAAATCCCTTTCGAATTTCTTCCGCATTCATGAGCTTTCCCTCTGGATTTGAAAACGGAGTTACGAAGATGAAAGTGTAATCCTTCAGACTACTCATTGAATAGCCCAAGAAATCAAAATGTCTACCAGCGACGGTCACTCCTTTGAGCAAAATAGGTTTATAACGTGACTCCAACAGATCGTCGATAGCCAAATTGTTATCACGTTGAGGTTTACCCCCTCCCTCGTCTTGGAAGGAAACCCGTAGGAAGCAATCTTGGTAGTCTCGATAAAGCCGAACAATACCGTTGGACAGGTCAGGCAAAGGACCTTCCAGCACCTGACGGGATGGAGTAATCGAAACATGATACGCTTCATAAAGCGCAGGGTTTGGAGACGGGGCGTATCTTCGCCGTGGTCTCTGCAAATCTGAAACATAATCCTTGGCAGCTTGTGCTAACTGCTGATGAAGGGTGGGAGATATATTGTCAGCAGAGCTTAGACCTAGTTCTCGGAGTCGACGGTTCCTTTGTCTCCATCTGCGCCGAGCGCTCTTGGACGCATGTTTTGGAGGCTCAGATTGCCGGCGAGGCGGTGGTCGAGGAGGGTCTCGAAAGGTTGGAACTCGCAAAGTTGATACAAAATACTGGAAAATTTTAGCAGCAGACTCAGAATGATCCTTTTGGATCCTGATGATCTGTTGCCGCATATTCTTCTCGTAAAGCTCGCTCGGCTCGATAATACCGTCCCAGACTGATTTCTCCAACTGAAATCCAAGAGGAAAAGGCATAGGTTTCAAAAAATCTGCCAATTCTTTGAATTTGTCGCTTCCGTAAACTCGAGCATCAATGGAACTGACGTCGATGAATTTGGCGTGAGGGAGCTGAATGTTATTGGCTCGTGTCAGGAAATGCGACAAGTCACTGACACTCGAAAAGATTATACGCAGTACTTGTGAGACGAGAGGCATTGGAATGCAGCCTGGGAGGTTGGCTAAGCGTTGACTCGGAACAGTAACTGTACTTGGGATTTGCGTAGGTGTCGCTTCGAATACAGGCGGATGTGCAAACTCCAAGAAGAGTTGAAGTTCCTGGCTAGAAGTCGAACGGATTACTGCATGTGCAGAAGAGGAAGCATAAGAGAATGAAAGCGCTTTGTGACGCAATTGCGGGTCCAACCTGGAATTGAGTCGGGTTAGTTCCATGAATGACAAGAGCCTGGACAGATTGTCGGTAGAGGGATTGTCGGTAGAGAGGTCATCAAAGTCAGATGCAAGAGTGACGACTAATCGCCTCCTTGCGAGATCACAATGAATTTTTCCGTCGAAAGAATGCTCGACGGTGTAGGTTCCATCCCGACGAAGGCGTCCAAAGCTCATGCTGAGCTTTGATGTGGGTACGGAAGCCTGTTCCTCTCGTCTCTTCTCTTGTCTGATGAGCTCTGGATCCTGCCATTCCTGGCCACGAATGCGGGCCAAAGTGTTAGCATTAGGTGCTTTGTTTCCGGGTCTGCATGAGATAGTTAATCCGGAAATGCGAATTGGGGACAGAGGGTATATCTTCAAGAGCAGGTGACCGTCGGAGACATTGGGCAACGTCAGGATAGCACTGACTCTGTTGTTTCGCGGTTTGAACAAAAACACATCGAAATTGAGCTTAGGGTTTGTGAGGAAAGGGGGACGATGAATGATACGATGGAACTCGATTAGCAATTGCTCTCTGTTCACAGTAGAAGGTATGTTGGATACGAAGATATCCATTTCCTTAGCCTGAATGGGGAAAATGAGTATGTGTTTTGCAGAGGTGCTGAGAATTGTAGCATACCTAGACAAGAGTTCTTATCAGACTTATCGCTTTCCAATGTGTATATATATCATACATTGACGCCCACGAAGCCTCTCTATCAGCTTAGAGTTTGGATTATGGTCATATGGATAGTTTGAGAGCTGCGAAGCGTCTGGCTATCAAGTAAAACTGTTGTAACAAACTGCGATGTACTGCGGAAGATGTACTGCGGAACGCAAAGCGTAGGTCAAGAGGTCACCAAAATTCTGATCCTTGACTCCTGGGCACTTAGGGGAAAGGAACAGGAACAGGAACTGGGGTCACTAAGCGCTAGCTAGTACATCGGCGCTCGGCATGATTCGGCAACTTCCGTTAGTCTCGCTACAGTGCGTAATGAGGTCAAGAGTTGCGAGAGAGTCATGTTTAGTCGCCTATGCTCTCTCGCGAGTAGCCCGAAGAACAGGACACCTAGCTCAAGCTGGCACTGGCGAAGTGAAGGAAGAGAGACATGTAAATAATTGAAAGCAGAAGAAAAAACAAGTCAAGTGGCCAAACTGGCCAAAGGTGTCGGGCCATGATGCGTATAAGTGTCGCTCATGGCATAGACCGTGGCCAGCTTGCTTTGGCCGGTGTTCTCTCAGCCAGTTGTCAAGTTAGTACTCTTTAGTTTGTTTTTTTTTGCTAGATACAGTCGTTTAATTAATATCTGTTTGGGATTTGATTACATATTCTTTGCGAACTCGAGTCATATTCTTTTAATTACTTTTTTCGTTCTTGATTGTGAACCACCGTCTTCGCTTTGGTTCTTTTGCCTTGTCAGGCCTGATTGCAGAATTCTCCTAGGTTTTGCCCAATTTTACTCTTTTTCCTTCCACGCGATTTGGCAAGAGCCCATTTATCTACCTTGCTTCAACTCATGGCACTTCAATCACTCTTCTCTTACTCAAACAATTCATTGGACCCCTTGGAAGGTCATATGAGGCTGTATGCGGTTGTAGGTATCTTGACAGTCGACGATCCTCAATGGAAGACGCTCGTCATTTTTGGGGGTTCGCCGTCAAGTGGGACCCTGGATACGGGCAAAAGTCGACCCTGTTCGCGGGCTATCTCGTCGGCCTTCGAAAGAAGCGGGCATCGTCGCCTTTTAAATTGAAATATTTAAATGATTCATTCATTGCAATCAGAAATATCAATATCTATTGCATATTTCAAGTATTTATATAACCCGCCAAATTCGACGTGGCTCAACTTTGACTTGTCCTTCGACGACAAAGTACGACAAAGTTTTGTCAGGTTTTGCTGTTGTATTTCCACTACAACTATTCGGTATTTTGTCGCGTTTCATCACGCTAACGTGAGTACAATACTTGCTAGCAAAATATTGAACATCTCTTGATCACTGCTTGGTACAGCGACAATCCGAATACACGAACTTTTTATTTCCTTCACGAACATACGACGCGACGACGATTCTGAAATATCAAAAGACGCGAAAGACGCGATAATATTCCAAGTAGAGTGATAAGCATCTGCATGACCATGCCCTTCTATATCCCAATTCCTCCCAGTTTCTGGCCTTTCGGTCCACGACACGGACATGGACATGCTAGAGGTCCCATGCCTCCAGTCCCTGTCATACCGTCCTCCATAGGAACAACGGCTACAAGCCAGTCAGCTTCTTCTCAAAGAACTCGGACTTTCTCGACTCCTGGTCGTTCACCGGACGATACTCATCGCCATCATCATCATCATCATCATCATCACAAACCTGCTCAACCTGAGATGAAGGAGCTTGGTGCACGGAACGTTACAATCATACCTCCCCACCCTCATACTCATCATGGTCACATACATCATCCACGGTCAAGGTCAGTTCCCCGGCCGCCTACTGAGGCTCATATACAGGCATATGCACAACAGCAGGCATACACACAACAGCAACGGGAGCAGAATCAAGCTCAGGCTCAACGAGCAACAGGTCAGTCCTGGCCACAATATATTTCTATGATTTCTCCTTCTGATCCATATCTACGACTCAGACACGCGATCTCGTCTGGCGCAACCAACTCCGAATGCACCTTTGCTGGTCCCTCCAGCCCGGTCACAAGGTCATAGGTCTCGCTCTCAGTCTGCTTCCATAAATGCCCATCTCATGCAAGGCTTTCGGACGCACATCTCACAGGGCACTCGTCCTTATCTATATAATAACCATGATCTCGATGCTGGCAGAACAGGACCAGAAGGAGACTCATCTCGGAATGGAGAGGATCCTTCGAACTCTATGCCCAGTCTGATAGCAGATTCGAATTCTTCACGCGTCGGGCGCAGTCATACATTGGACGAACCAGCTGCGAGTACTCGTCCAAGTGGGAACACAACAACTAGTAGCGTACCATTAACCGCACGACTGAGATACGCTATTCATCGGACTGATTCTGGATCTCGACAAATTCGCGCGCAGTCCGTTGATGGAACAGCTTCAGGTGGCAGAGCGACTAGGCCCTCTACCGCTGAGTCTGCTGCAGTCCCAGAGTCAGCACCATACGTTCCTGATACTGTTCATCGTCGTGGTCGAACGCGGTCGAGTATAATTCACGTTGTAAATAGGATCCTTCCTCATTCTGCTCAAGGAGCTGGCGCCACTCCTGGTCCTGCGCCAGTCATACCGCACCACCATCCACATCGTCATACTCATCACACGCATTCTCTTCCTCCTCCTCCACCTCATCTTCAACAACAGCCTCATCACCATCACCATACCCACACCCATCAACATCATCAACATCACCACCAACAGCTTCCGCCTAATCATATTGCAGCTATCACCTCGCAGGCGCCTCAGACTCCGTATGTCCCACCCGCACCTGAGGCCTTCGGGCCCAAGCCAGCTCGTCGACTGCGCCACCACGTCTCATTCGCAAACCCTAATCAACCCAAGTTTCTCCACATGCACCCTATCTTCGCAACTAGTTCCACCAACTCTGTTGCTCCAATACTCTATGATGCTGCGCGGCCTCCATCTCGGACCTCTGTACGTTGCAAATTCAACGGAGTATCAAGCGAGACGTCCGGAACTACCACTCCCGCTCCTCGAATGAAAGAAAACGGTGAAGCCGTCCCAGCCCATGTCCTCGCTGAACCAGCTACGGACCCGCCGACTTCGGGAAAGCTTGTGTTAAGATGTGATCGGTTTCCCTGGGAAGTCATTGTAACTGCTGGATGCGCCGGTTCATCATCAACTCCAAGTAGTACACGGACACAAGTGACGAACAACGACGTCCTTCACGCAGTATACCACACCCTCCGCGCCCCGGTCCTTCACAGCGAATGGAATACTCTCGACTCGGATCGTTCTACGCAGCGCCGAGTCAGCCGCGCATATCAAAGGCGTGTAGAGATGATGCAGCTCCGGGCTTCGCGAGATAGAGCACAAGCGAGTTTGGTTGCTGGTCGAAGAGTGTCTGGCGGTGCAGAAGAAACTGGAGAGGGGAAGGAAGGTGTCAGGAGGGTTGATTGGCTCATGGGTCGAACGAGGCTGGTTGGGATTGTTGTTGAAAGGAGTGTTGGTCATGGAGGATCCTTGGATGGTGTGGAAGGTGTGGGGAAGTTGGTATTTACCAAGGAATAAGCGGATGAGTCGATGATTCCTTTCTAGGGGCTTGGTATCTCGCATCCTGCGGCCTTAATCAAGTTTGTCCTTTCCTGCTTTGCTGTGTCCAGATGAACACGGTGATCCCTTTTTGTTCGCAACCGCTTGTGGTCGATTTTCTTTTCTTTTCTTGCATTCGCATTTGCATTTTCCCTTTGTTTTTGAACTCATCCTTTTCTTTGTCTTTTTGTTCTTGTTGCTTTCTTGGGGTCTTTGATGTTTTTTTTTTCTTCGTTTTGGCGTTGTATCGATATCGAGTGTCTTTTGTTCCCTCTCATTTCTAGAAAGAGGTGTGCTATCATACGATTATTCTTATTCATACTTGCTCTGCCGTATTTCGCGTGCTTCGCTTGTCCTTAATTGCCCATAATCACTCTTATTGCTTCACTATTCGTTTTCGGCTTGGTCCTCAGGCTGTCGATTCCATTGCTTGTCAAGTTCTTTTTTTTTGCATCATTTCCCTATCATCGTTCTTTGAGCCGTTCTCCCTCAATTGTCACGCATCGCTTGCCTATATCAAATTCTTGCATTTCTTGGACTGGTATACATACATATCGTCGCATCCCCACTCATTGTCACAAACATCCACAATGCATCCTTTAATTCTCCATTGCATTTTGCAATTTTTTGTCATTCTTTTCACACCTGCTCCGTTTTCCATCTTGATATGAAAACTCATGAATTCTATGGCATTTACGATATAAGAAATACTTGAATATGAAACATAGATTTTATTGAATCGCAACTGGTGACGGGTGAATAAAATGGATAAAGCACACGCTATTTCTCTCAAATAATGAATAATGACCCCAACGAGATTGATTGCGTATGATTCACATAATCATAAAATGACAAAGTAGCAGTTCGACAAAAAGAACCGGATAATTCAGAATCCATCATCCTACTTGCCTTCTATGCCTTCACTCCCAAGAACAGCAACCCTCGTTTTGCTACCTCCACCGCATCCTCCAACTCCCTCATATCAGCTCCCGACCAACGCTCGCCCTCGCTTAGTTGATCTGTAGGCGTACCCTTCCTGATAGCGGCTTCGAACGCTGCCTTCCTCTTATTCAGCTCTGACATTCTCCGAGGATCAGAGTGACCAGTGAAGATGAGGAGCGCAGTCCTTGATGGAAGAGAGGAGTGGATAGTTTGGAGATTGGTTGATGTTGCGATGAGAGCGGAAGAAAGGGTTTCGGATGTAGGAGTAGCGGGTGGATCTGCAGGAATCGAAGTAAGCGTGGAATCCGAAGGGTTGGCGCGCGGAGTTATCCCTAAAAAATCAGTCATTAAATGGCATGAATTTAGAGAACAAATTGCAAAGAATTGGAAAATTTTGGGGGAATTTGACTTACATCCTCTGACGCCTGCTAACCCCATCAACCGGACGAACACGAAATCGTGCGATCCTATTACTTCTACAGCTTTCTTCACAACCTCATCATCGTCCTTACATCCAACGCTAGTACTGGCCTTGCTTCCATGCATCACTCCAGGATTCCCGTGATCGACTACCGCAGTCCGTATCGATTCACCACCAGTTCCGGCGCTGACAGTTGATGAAGACGAGCGTTTCACTGCTCTCCCCATCCTCTCAAACAAGCTCTCCAGATCAGCCTTGAACTCTCCAAAATCAGGTCCATTTTGAACTTTCTTCCGCACAAGCTCCATGGTGGCGCGCGCATCCTCTTCGGGGTCATGTCCTCCTTCCCCGCGAGTTTGGATCTCTTTTCCGCACCATTTTTTTGTTAACCAGGCTAGACCGGGTTTGAATGGACGTCCTCGAGGATGAGAGTAAATTATAGCGGTATCGACGCAGAAGGAGTGTGCAATTTTTAATGCCTTGAGATCGGATTCAAGTGAATGCCCGAGGAGAATCGGGGTCAGCAGAGGTGCGGAGGAAGGAGGGACGGATTGATTCGTGGAGAATGGGTTCGGCTTCGGTGTATGAGATGAAACAGGGCCAAGTAGTTTAAGAACGTAAGATTGTGCTTCGGCGAACGTAGTCGTGGCGGTAGCGAGTGCTTCCGCGGTAATTCCTGACCATCTACGGTAGCAATGATAGAATCAAAGCAAAAGTGATGAGGGAAAACACACTAACCGTGTCAGATAGTCGATCACAGGTTTTTTGGGTTTCACTAGTTGGTCGTATACCACCAGTTGGGTATCATAGTCAATCATGCAGACTCTAGTAAGCTCCTTGCCGTCTTCAGTCATGCACTACGACACCATCAATTTCGATAAAATCTCATACATAATGGCGTAAAAAAGGTACCATTTCGCAATCGATTCCAAACACTTTCCGCCGAGGCCTTGATATTCCTTCTTGATCATCGAGCCTGGGTTCCTCGGGAGTTTCGACCCAGCCTGGTGGCCTTTCATGATCAACGTCTGCCATATATGATGGGATTGGATATTCGTTATCAATCATTTGTTCGACTGTGAGCATGTACTCCGAAAGGTCAGACCATCCGGATTCTGCTAAGCGGGAGGCAGGATATTCGATCAACTTCAGCATGCTTCGCAGAAACAAAAAACCAAACCAGCGTACAACTTTTAATCTTTGATTTTGCCAGAGCTTCCAATCGTCTCTTCTTTTCTGCCCCACTGATTGGAAGATTGAAAAAGGTGCTAAGAACACTATGCATCTTGGTCTGGTCGCCTGGCGCACGGGTTGGACAGGCGTGACTGAACGTGGACGAAATAAACGGGACTCCGGCTGGTGTGGGATTTGAGGGATCTTGACGAGGAGGAAGCGGAATAGAAATAGGTAGATTCGGGTTTCTTAATGCATTTGTTGACGGAGGAGGTATTCCGAGAACATCTGGTGTCAGTCCTGGGACAAGAATGACTACCACTTTCGGTATCATCTGAGCATTCTAAACTAAGATTTAACAAAGTTTTTGAGTTTTTGTTTCAAGACAAGCCTGTACCTCGACGCGAAGCCAATTCGGAGGAGGGGCATCGGCAATTATATGCAGCCCTAAGTCACGAATTTCCTGGAAGTGCGTTGTTGGAAAGAGGGTCGAGGAACATGATAGATGTACATGCCTCAATACCAATCGCTCTCTGTCTCTGCAAAATGTCACCATTTGAGTACATAAATTTGGGCTGCGTTGTCTACAAGCTGCAAGTTATAGTCAGTCCGTCTTCCTGGGGATAGATTCATTACATCAAGTTTAAGTTCTGCCTTGCGGGCCTTTTTCTTCTTGCGTTTTTCAATTTTGGTCCACCCCGAGTCAGGAGTTTCTGCTTGAATCGTAGCCATTGTCACCTCATCTTTGCTAGCATCTGGACTGAGTTTTGCCTTTTTGTTCTTCTGAGTTGAAGGAGATGTAGAAAGTGAAGCTGTGGAACGCTTCATAACCTGGACGTCGCGATGGAAGGAGGCACCCGATTTGGATAATGTCGGCGCTTAATTCTTAACCCTAACCCAGACGTGTTAGCACACCCCCATTTGAAAGTGGAAACAAAAGACTATTTCCCGGCCCCCGAAAGGCGCGACGGGTAATAGCGTCATATCAACTTGTTCTCTTTCGTCCCATATTATCCAGTACACCATGTCGTCAAGTACGTCCACGGCGACTACCTCAGCGGCTGCATCATCTAGCTCTGCAGCGTCGGGCTCGATTTCTGTTGGTTCAAATCTCAAGGTGCTTTACCAAAAACAATGTTGTTTATTGGAGTAAAGCTGTTAAACGGAGGCTTCAGATTGTCGGAATAATACTTGCAATAGCCAGTGGCTGTCTCATCGGAACCAGCTTTGTTTTCAAGAAGAAAGGACTGCTCCGAGCGCAGGCCGGCAAGGCTGCCGGAGAAGGCGTAGGTTATCTCAAGTCGGTGAGCATGCAACCTATTGGACGTCGTCGGAATAACTATTGTCTAATTTCTCCTTTGTATCTGTAGCCATTATGGTGGATAGGAATGACTAGTATGCTCCCTGCTGCCTTGGAGGTCTATCGAGATATTGACGCTCTCTTAGTGATGATATTGGGAGAACTTTGTAATTTTGCTGGTACGTCTACCTAAAGTATTGCACCCGTAGAGTCTCTCCTGACCATAGTCTTGTGCTCAGCATATGCTTTTATAGAAGCCATCGTTGTCGTGCGTGGTATTGTCTTCCAGCGTCGTGGTTTCATCTCAACTACCTTGCATTCACATGCGCATTCCAGACTCCTCTAGGCGCCCTATCCGTCGTCATTTGTGCTATCCTCTCTTCAATATTCTTACAAGAAAAGCTCACATTCTTCGGCTGGCTCGGATGTGGGTTATGTATTGTGCGTTCCTTTCCGCAATGTGCGGTGCGCGCCGGTCTCGGTTTGGCTAACTTTCCCCGCTTATAGATCGGCTCTGTAATTATTGCGCTTAATGGTACGTTCAAGATGAATCTTTCGGTTCCTCAGGCATTCAATCAAATATCCTCACATCTTGATACCTTGATTTTCCAAGGTCCATCGGAAAGCACTGTCGGTCAAATCAAAGACTTTCAAAAGCTGTTCCTTGCGCCGGGTTTCCTATCTTACGCTTCGGTCCTCATTGCCACCGCACTTGCGATTATATTTTACTTTGCTCCTCGCTATGGGAAAAAGAGTATGTTGTGGTATATCTTCGTATGTAGTATGATTGGTGGAATCAGTGTCAGCGTGACGACGGGGTTGGGTGCGGCAATTGTTACCACCGCAGAGGGTGACAATCAGGTACGTTCTGAAGATATCGTCATGGCCTTTTATCCTGATGGTGATCCTCCAGTTCAAATATTGGTTCATATACTTCCTCCTGGGCTTTGTAGCCGTCACCTTGAGTTCGTTCTCAACAAAAGATTCTTTGACGTTGTGTTCATGGATTTGATTCTGTAGTAACGGAGGTGTACTACCTAAACGTGGCGCTGGCGTTATTCAACACTGCTATGGGTGCGTATTTTCCGCGGTAATTGGATCAAGCTCGCTGCTGACTGCTCTTCAAGTTACGCCCACGTACTATGTCATATGTATGAATTCATACCGCTAGTTTGGCGCTCTTGCTAACTGGATTGTTCCTAGTCACCTTTTTCTCTATACTAACGACAATTGTAAGTTGGATTACATGTTCTGATAACTCATTCACTGATTTTTCCATAGGTACTGTTCCAAGGCCTGTCTGCCTCCGCTACGTCCATTATCACTCTTGTCATGGGCTTCATCGTCATCTGTTTCGGCATAACCATTCTTCAGATGTCCAAAGTCGACCCCGAAAACCTCACTAAGCTTGACCGCAGATCGACCATTCTTCTCCAGGCTTCTCGCGAACACACCGCCGGCTTTGACGAAAAAGACGTCTTGGCTGTTGAAAATCCAGGAATCGATACCCTTAGAGGATCATTCGGTACTGTTGGCAGTATCATTCGGGCAAGGAGCGCGAGAAGGATGAGTCAGAGCCGTGGAAACCGTCCTGGCTCGTATAGTACCAGACCGGCGGGGGCAATGGCGCCGTATGATCCTCCTCACGACCAGTCGTGGCTTTCTCCAAGAAACAGTACAAACACAGACTATCTCGGTGGTTTGAAAAGGCACCAGCTTTTTGATGCTCCAGTACCACCGGGTTCACCTTCTCTCACAGGTGCCACACGTGGAGACGACGTTTCGTCGATATCTAGCGCAGGTGGAAACTCGCAAATGATGAATAAACGTCCGACGATCAAGTTTGATACTCAGGACGTTGTGCATCAGTATCATCCTACTGGACAAACGCCAGGAGGGACGAGAGGTGATCCCACAGCCATTCATGGTCATCGAGCCACGGCAACGTCTCCTGGGCCTCCTGGAACACCCAGAGCTCGTGCTGACTCATACCCTCCATCACTTTCGATGACGACCACTGCTGCGGCTGCGACCGGCGCTGGCGCTGGTCCAGGTGCCTCGAGGGATCTACTATCTGAAAGCCCGACAGAAACTGAAGGTCCCTCCGCATCTGCTCTGTCACAAATCATATCATTACCTCCGCTTCCCCCACGATCTCCTGGACAGGAATCCATACCTTACAGTGCTCCACCGACCTCGATTTTGCCCCATTCTCGACAAGGCCGGAAAGACTCGAGAGATATATTCAATGATACTCCGAGTACAACGACACTAATGTCGTTTCCCAGCGTGACTGATTCGGCAAGAAGTTGGGATGCGGACGAAGAGCCAAATTATTCGGGGCATTTAGGTGCAAGAGGGAGGAGGTATCCAAAAGGAAACAAGGATACAGATCGGGAGGAGAGCGTCAGTTTGTGGCAGAGGGATTCTATGGACAGTGCTAGTGGGGAGGGGGATGACGATGATGGTGCGACACAACATGGAGGTATACGGCTTGTTACATCGCCGTATAAGGGAGAAGGTAGTAGATTCTGAGGTATCGCCGAAGGCAGGATTTGATGACTTGCTTGACGAATGAACGATGAGGACTGAAGAGTTTAGTATATGTATGCGACGACATTATTGATTTATTCTGGGACGTTATATTCGACTTTGTTCTTTCCTTGAAACTCACTAGCATACGCATATTTACTGCAGAATGTACTTCTAACTCTCGCTGCAACTTAGATTGTTGTACTAGGTGTTTTTTTTTGACCAGACTCCGAAATTGCTCCGAAAGGGCCGGTGGGTGCCGAAAATTTCATCGATGATGAGTTTTCTTTTTTTGTGGTTAGTTCCATCCTTTCATCACGACCTCCACTACCTCAGGGTTTTTGGCTTATTTCCCTGTGGTCGTCTCCAGTGTATGACCTTGGAGCCATACAGCAACATTATTGCTGACCAAAAAAGAAATAGCGATCTGCGCTTATTGACCCTTGAGTCAGTCCTTTCCTCACTTGTGAAATGAAAACGACTTACGCTCATTTATTGCATCCAGGTGGGTTTCTGTCAGAGGTGTGTATCACACTTCATGCAGTCATCACCGGCTCTTAATTTATGTGTGTTTTTTTTTCGCAGGCGAACCTCCCTAACAGGACCTTTAAAATCCGCATTTGCTCTCCAATCACCAAAATCTCAAGTTATCTTTCTCTTTCACTCTCCACATCACCTGTCGTAACCCAAGCCATTCCCTCGCTGATTAGGCTGCGAGGAATCCACATTTACTGACACCCCCTCAAATTTACCGTCCTCCTCCGCCCGGATCGTCATTGACCGTGGCGGTTAAGGTTCGGTATATTGGGCTTGAACCAAATCAACAAACAGACATTGCTCTCCCTGCTCGCTTTACTACACGTATATCAATCATAGACGCGTCATTGCGCACCCCTCCACCCAAACAAACCAACATTGGAATGTCTCAAGTAGAAGTCCTTCGCGCGACTTTTAGTCCTATGGGTTATGATATTTCACGCGCTGAAGATCCGTCATTTGTCCATGACCTCAAAACCATGACCACCAACGCACTAATTTCATCTTCCCCTTCTTCATTGTGTATCACCGCCGAGGCGACTGAATGTTCGAACCACGGCGATTTGTTTCCATCTTTGCCTTCTTTACACATCGGTCATCCCGAGGTTCATCTTCGGAATAGAATCATGAACGCTACCCAATTGGCCAATGACGGCGAACCTGATGCCGAAAGGGCCTTCTTTGTAGCTGACCTTAGTCAAGTCTATAGACAGCATCAACGCTGGGTATCTTGTTTACCGGAGATCACACCTTACTACGGTTCGTCAATTTACGTTTTCAAAGATGTCGCCACTCGACTGACACATCATACTCCCATTCTATAGCGGTGAAATGTAACCCAGACCCATATGTTTTACGTCTCCTCGCTGCCTTGGGTGCTGGTTTCGACTGCGCTTCCAATGGCGAAATTTCTCAAGTTCTCAGCATTGGTGGTATTGACCCCAGTCGTATCATTTTCGCTAATCCCTGCAAAGCCAATTCATTCATTCGCAATGCTGGAAAGATGGGTGTCGATGCCATGACCTTTGACAATATAGACGAACTGTACAAGGTTGCTCGTACCCATCCCGGCGCTAAACTCGTCATTCGTATCCTCACAGACGACTCAAGAAGTCTATGCCAACTGGGTCTCAAATATGGAGCCCCGCTCGTGACGGTACCAGCTTTACTCGCCAAAGCCAAGGAACTCGATCTTGATATCATAGGCGTGAGCTTCCACGTTGGCAGTGGATGCTACGATCCATCAATATACTCAGACGCTATCCTTCGCGCCCGGTCGGCATTTGACTTGGGTAAAGAGGCCGGGTTCTCGTTCAATATTCTCGATGTGGGTGGAGGCTTTGAAGACGAATCGTTCGAACAGGCTGCGTCAGTTTTGATGTCTGCCATTGAAGAGCATTTTCCCGATCGAAGAAATCTCAAAGTGATTGCGGAACCTGGGAGGTTCTATGTGTCTAGAGCCTTCAGCCTAGCAGCGAACATTATTGCGCGTAGAGCCCCTCCTTCCGATTCCCCTGAAATGACTGCCGGGACTGGTCAACCGTCTGTGATGTGTGAGTTTCAACTTTCTTTTCTTTTTCCTCTGCCTTTTCTAACGCTCGTCGGCAGACTACATCAATGACGGTGTGTACGGGGCTTTCAACTGTATCTTATTCGATCATCAAGTTGTCCATCCCTACGTCTTATCGATGAATGGTTCCTTCCATGTCCCTTCTTCGGAACCAGTTTCCACTAGTAGTGTATGGGGCCCGACCTGCGACTCCATTGACTGCGTGTGTCCAAAGGCTGAGCTCCCTATGGGGCTTCGGGTTGGTGATTGGCTGGGTTTCGACAACATGGGAGCATACACTATCTGCGCGGCTACTCAATTCAACGGATTCGAATTGAGCAAGGTAGTCTATACTCTAGGCACAGGTGCTGTTGCTGCTGAAGTGCGGAGTCAGCTAGCTGCTTTTGCTACCAAGACTCATACGCGCTTATGATAATGGTCACACACACCCCTTCATGATTCTTGGTCCCTCTGGGTCCTCCTTACCACGCTTTTTGCTGTCGCACGTCCGAACAATTTCTGCCTCTAGGCTTTCCTGAAACGTTTGATTACAAAAGTTTTTATCATGAATTGCCATCTATACTCCTGCTATTTACCTTCTTTCAATATGTTTATTTCATGATAGATCGTGGTTGTATTTAGATTGTGTTTCGGTCCTCAGTTTGCCTAAGTGAGAGATTATTACCAGTGCTCATGTACAAGCAAGACGAGGAGCGACGAGTGAGCTTTTTGCGCGAACCCCCCTGTATGTTTGAAGGCGTTTTGCTTCACATTCTTCGATTGTTTGATTTATTCTTAATCCAACCTTGGTCTTCAAATATAACTTAAGATCCTGCGATGTGCAAGAAAAATAAATATTTGGGACATTAAGTCCTCCCACTCTGAAATAGCGTGTCATCTTTGTGCAAGGGCCATGCTAATCTTCTCTGTATCGTTCCAATTTTTTCGTATGTCACCCCGAAGGGGACAATAAGTAGGTACTCAGAAAAGGGGGGCATCGAGGATAGTTTAATTGTACGCAGTTTACGCTGATTTGAGTTTAGCGCCCTACTAGTAAGGCGCTAGGTTGATCATACTGTATATTGGAACTCGGCCCGGGTTATCCGAGCAACTTATCCAGAACGACGATGGACGAACGGCTACAACTAGTCGCTTCCACAGCCCTCTTATCATTATTCACCTCAGGCGATGTATCAACGCCAATCTCCTCAAAAACACTTCTTACCAAAGTTATAACATGTAAACCTCGTTCCGCGGACTGGCCTCGTTTCCGCCTGACAGACTTGGCTAAATTTGAATCGACTCTAGAAAGCTTGGTACACAACTGGCCTGGTCCAGAAGGTCCAGTCTCTCTACGACTTGTGCGCGAGCATGGTCAACTTGTGGTAATGGATGTTACTCTACCGAGTGGATTGTCGACCACAGCTCGTGGATTAGACTTCAATCCTAAGAATTCTAGAAAACGAAAGAGGGTTATCGATGAGGAAGCTGATTCAGCTGCAGGAAGTGAGCCGGAAGAAGAAGAAGAGGAGGAGGAGGAAGACATTGGTAGGTATAGACAAAGTGGTCTGGCCGGATTCAGTAAACAGCAGCGAGAAGTCT
Source organism: Lentinula detonsa (assembly GCA_027921405.1). Taxonomy (NCBI): domain Eukaryota; kingdom Fungi; phylum Basidiomycota; class Agaricomycetes; order Agaricales; family Omphalotaceae; genus Lentinula; species Lentinula detonsa. The sequence goes on from JANVFU010000002.1 coordinate 4,324,201, forward strand.
ATAAACTCGTCCAACAACCTACTGCAAGGGGAAAGTTACTTGCCGAAGAGGTCAGTTAGTAAATGAACCAAATCATTCCAGATGAACTGAGAAATTGATTCAGTTCACCTCCGACCATGCATTCGAACCAATATGTTCACATATTACCAAAGTCGAGTGCGCCAAAGCGCGTGTAGGCACTATTTGCGATCGGGTTCACTTCCGACCTTTAATTCGTCCCCACACTGACCCAAGTCTCGGACATTGCTCATACCTCAACACCTGCTACTCAGAACCAACTTATGCCCAGTCACCTTCAATCCCACCGTTTCCCTCCAATTCTAATTCTTCGACTCCGTATGGTGCTTCGCTTCCTCCTGGCGCACGTGGACCGACATCCCTTCCTTCTGGACTAGGAGCAGGCGGGAGAGGTAAAGAAAAAGCGCCGTGTAGATATTTGCATTATGAACTTGACTGGGATGGTGGCGATGGAGTACAGGATAATGTACAGCAAGTTTCGAACAAGTCGAACAAGCCACAACATCAGCTGGGTATTGGCCTTGGTCCTACTGGTCAACGGGCTGCTATGGTCTGTATATCTACTGTGTCAACAGTTCTACTTTTTATATTCTATCCAGCTCCCACCACAATGGATCAATTGCGACTTGCGTCGATTCGACTACTCCGTACTAGGTAAATTCCATGTCATAATGGCCGATCCCCCTTGGGATATACACATGAGCGTGAGTTTATCTATGTTTCTTCTTATCTTCCTTCCAGTCTACAATTCTTCCTAGCTCCCATATGGCACCCTCACCGACGACGAAATGCGCGCCATGCCTATCCCTACTCTCCAAGACGAGGGCCTCCTCTTCCTCTGGGTCACCGGCCGCGCAATGGAAGTCGGGCGCGAATGTCTCCGCGTCTGGGGCTACACACGGATCGACGAAGTCATCTGGCTCAAAACAAACCAACTCCAGCGCGTCATACGTACCGGACGGACAGGACATTGGCTTAATCACACCAAGGAGCATATGCTTGTTGCCATCAAGACGCAGTATCGGGTTAATCCTCAGACGGGGGAGAACGAGCCCATCGATCCGCCTGTGTTGCCCAAGTGGGCTAATAAGGGGCTTGATGTGGATGTTATTGTGAGTGAGGTAAGGGAGACGAGCAGGAAGCCGGAGGAGGTGTATGGATTGATTGAGAGGATGTGTCCTGGGGGAAGGAAGGTGGAGATTTTCGGAAGAAGGCATAATGTTCGGCCAGGGTGAGTTGTTTGCAATAAATATCGCCTTTCACTTCCTGACTTCATATATACTCTTAGGTGGCTCACTTTAGGTAATCAGCTCGGGCCTGATCAGATATACGAAGAGGACTTGGCGAAGAGGATAAAGGCCAAGTGAGTTCACAATTCTCTCATTCCGTGATCGCTCGTTCTCGTTTCTGCTCATCGAGTTAATGACTGTACGACTGTATAGGTACCCCGACCGACCTATCAATCTTCCAAACCTCAGCTGAGAGAGGTTGACTATCTATCGAGACCTAGTTTCTTTTTCCGATGAAAGACGAGTATTGTACGATGAGGATGTATATTTTCGTTTACCAACCCTTGAGTCACATATCAAAATCGTAGCGAAAGGAACGAATCATAGATATAGTTGGGAAGTTTTCAGCTGCGCTAACGAATCCCCAATAAGGTTTCCGAATTTATTTGCACATCTTCACCCATTTCACCTTCCCCTCCACATCCCCCCCACGAAATCGGCTTCAAGCGAAGTTCGTCACCTGCCCTGATGCAAGATTCGCAATAGACTCCGGAATCGTGTTTAGAGCAACCCTTAGCCTTGCCCAACTTCCCAGGATTTGTATCCTTCAGTTGGCAAGCACACGTATGTCTAAGGCACCTTGAAAATTGAAAAAAGGTGATTTTTGAGCTTGGAGATTCGAACGTAGCTAGGACGGATTTCCATGTTATCGCTACCTTTGGAGTAAGATGGCGATTGCGATTTCGGCCATGAGATCATTATTCATTGTTTCGTGATAGTGGTAGGCGTATATAGCCATATAAACTTTCACCTCTTTCGAAAAACATGCAATTAATGCGCTCACTTGAATATCTTGGTGTCTTTCTTGTCTCTGGACGTCCGAGGACCTCTTCGCGACCGCGATGTATGACATATAGTTCTGTGTATGAACTATTAGAAGTGGAAATGGTCTTCATACTGCGAAAAAGAAGAAAAAACAGCTGAACGCTTGACTACATTCCCGAGTGCGCTATACATTTCTCAGGCTATTATATTACATTCATTGATTAGAGCTTGAGAAAATATATACATCTAAACGGTCTATCTATCGAAACAGTCCAATAAGAGGTCTACCGTTGAGAGATCTTCACTAGAACTTCAACTGGTTTGTTCATGAAGCCTTCAATTGCCTCCAAGTCCTTATGTGGGTCATACAATTCCAGCTTGTAGCGTAAAAGAATTGTCGAGATTAACAGATGCAGCTGCAGAGTAGCGAGGCTAAAGGAAAAGGAAATAAAGAGATCAGGTTTGACAACAGACCGCAGACTTTCTCCAAACAACTCACTTTTTCCCTATACACATACGAGGTCCAGCTCCAAAAGTCAAAAGGTACTTTGGATCTGCTTTCTTCACCCCGACAGATTCGGATGATTCAGCGTCTTGAAGCCAACGCTCTGCCTTGAACTCATAAGCATCTTCACCCCAAATATCCCTATCTCTCTGAATTGTATATGCAGGAACACTCAATTCAGTACCTGGTGGGATGTTCGTGCCCATGAGCGTGACAGGTTTCGAAGAATCAGAAACAACTCTGGGTAGCCCGAAGGCATTAGTGGCAAACATTCGAAGTGCTTCTTGAATCGTCGCGGTCAGATAAGGAAGTGATTTCACCTGGTGAAAGAATAGCATGAGATACCTGAACCCTTTTGTCGCGACGGTACGAAATGAGTGACTGACCTGATCATGTTTAGGAAGCTCGTCTGCAGCAGCTAGATCATGCGATACGATACCAATAATTTCATCAAGTTCAGCGACAAGCCGCTGGTGAACAGCTGGTTGAGCGAGGATGTACCATAGTATTGCTGCTGCCGAGTCCGCAGTAGTATCGGATCCTGCTGTTCTAGATACAATCTCGATGACCGTTGAGACCCGACAATCGAAGTCGATACTTACAGTAAAAGCATTGCTTCAGTGACCACGACTTTCTCGTCGAGAGGCTCCTTTGAATCGTCGACAAGTTGTTCAGACTTTCTGAGTTCTGTGAGGAGCCGGTGCAAGAGGTCGTCGCGAATGGTCTCACTATCGTTATTCGTAGAAGACATTCTCTTCCGAACACAAGTTGTCGCGATATCCGAAAGCATCTAAAGATAACTATCATTATCCGGCCGCTCTTTTACGAGTTGATACAACCTACATCGCTACTGCTGAGTCCTTTCCTGATGAGAGGGTCGGGCCAAAAGTGCAATAAGAGCCATCGGATCAACAATCCAGTCTTACCAAACGCTACAAGCGGTGGAAACAAGCCAAGGAAAGCTGCAGCACGGCCTCGGAGACCAATCATAGCCGCAACACCTGTGTCTTGGCCATTTCCACGAGACGAGTCCGGTAGTACGTCCGTTCCTCGATCCAGCATCCCGAGCGATTGACCAAATGCGAGGTCTGAAATAACATCGAATGTGAAGCAATTGAACCAAGCGTGCATATTGGTGCAGTTTCCTTCTCCTCCAGAAGCTCTACCGGGAGTCTCTGCACCCATAGGAACACCGTTAGTGTGTGGATGGGTGAAAATCTGAGTTGTAGACGGTTTCGGTTCACATTCCCTGTCAAGATTCCGGATCAACTTTAGCATGTTATTCGCAATCCATTCTTCCATCTCCTTCACGCTTTTGTAGCTGAGGGGATGGGCCAGAGCCTTTCGTCTCTTAGTGTGTTCTAGCCGGTTCTGAGTGTTGAACAAATTGGGCGTGCCGTCAATGACAAACGCTTTGTAAAAATCAGACTTTGGAAGAGCGTGTTCGCCTTGAGCATAAACGACGTTTATGGCATCGGGATGAGAGCAGGAGATATGGCCTGGAGCGATTAACACCAGAGGACCGTATTTCTGGTGCATGGAATGTACATAGAGATGTCGCTTTCCTCCACGAGAATGAAGGGCGAGTGGTAGGGATGAATAACGCGACAAAAAAGGACCAGGGATATTCTTGTATCGGCGTTGAAACGATATCCAATCTCTGATCGCGAGAGTCAGGAAAAGGAGGACTATAGCAAAGGCGAGCATTGCGCGAAGAATGAAAGAGATATGGCTTGCTGGGTTGGTGTTTTTAATGAATTTGATACTGAATAAAAATCAGCGGAAGGATCTTGATATTTTAAAATCGAACCCCTTACGGTGCGTCACACATGTCTCGCCTATTCACCAGGATCCGGCTTTGGTGCAATCTCTCTCAAGAAGATTCGGGGAGTCGGAAAATAGACCAAAGCCCATATGCGAAAGTAACGGTCAGGAACTCAACTCGAGGAACGAAGCAAAAGTGAAGATTCTATATGAGCGTTGAATGAGCATGTAGGAAAACCTCAAAAACCGGAGTACCTACTATAGTGCGGTTTCGATAAGAAATTGTGGCCCAGAACATCATCATGATAATATTGATTGACTTATTCCTTAGATTGTCGGCGAAAGCCTTGCAAGGTTTAACCATGGTGTCAGCACGCATCAACGTATTCGCTTGCGTACCTAATAATATTTTATCATTCTCAACCAAGCCCAGCCTGATTCCCGCTTTGAAGGATTAGTTTTATTGGTCGGAAATGTAACCTAGCACCGAATACTACCTCTACGCGTGTTCAAGCAGTCGTAAAGAGAACACACACGAGGAAGACGATGCTCGTCAAAACTTCCAGGCTTGACCTTTGCACTAGAGCAATCCTCTGCATTAACATCTCTTCGGCACACTCAGATTTGTTTTCACCCTCTGCTGAGATCTGCTGAGGTAGTTTCCTGGTCGTTCAAGGTAACGTGGCGGAAGCTAAAGTCCGGCCCGTAGTTCCCGCAAAACCGATGATATCACATCTTTTTCTTTCACGCTCAAAAGTTCACATCGCGAACATTTATCTTTCTCACTACCATCTACAATGCCAAGAACAGCGGAAACAGCTAGCTTTCAGGTAAGAACTCCCGAGCGAGATAAAATAGACTACATCCTGCAACTCCAAATTCTCTACAGTTCAACCACACAATGATCCGTGTTAGGGACCCGGATATCTCTGTAAAGTTTTATACCGAGGTACGTGAAATCCGAATAAACCCACTCAAATTGCTGATCTGTTTTCTATGCTGTATAGATCATTGGAATGGATCTTCTTTCTAGTAAGCAGCTTTTGTTTATCAAGTCGATATCTACTTGATGGGATGAATGTACCGTCTGTAGAAAAAAACATGGGTGATTTCACGCTATATTTCCTAGCCTTCGATCAAGGACAGAACTACAAAGATATGTCTGAAGAAGAGAAAGATAAAGCTAGATTTTCGCGGGAGGGTAAGCTCTATCCTTGCTTCTCACTACGAACAAACCTGATCACCCAATACATCATACCCGTGTCGTTCATTGCTTTTCCGGAACTTGAATGTGGAAACACCTCCCACATCTGCCTGCCGACAATTCGCTCAAATTTCCGTTATGTTACAATATATATTCTTCTTCATTGTACAAACCTTTGGCTTCTTGGTGCGAACAGGCGTACTCGAATTAACTCACAACCATGGTACTGAGTCGGACGCTTCCTTCGCTGGCTACGCTTCCGGAAACTCAGATCCCGGCAGGGGGTTCGGTCACATTGCCATCACTGTGGACGACGTCGAGGAATCTTGCGCGAGGTTTGAGAAGCTCGGTGTGCAATTCAAGAAGAGGCCCCAGGATGGAAAAATGAAGCATATTGCGTTCATTTTGGACCCAGATGGGTAGGGTGTCATATGATGCATGTCTTTAGTTGATCTTTTTTCTCATACCCCATCTTTCTATCTTACTCTAGGTACTGGATCGAAGTGGTTCCCAGCACTATGAAGCTATGAAACGAGCGTGACCTAACAAAGGTGTAACAAGTATGTCAATAAAATTCTGTAGCCATAATACAAAGGTCTATCAATGAACCTAGCGAATGTCAGAAACTCAGAAGTATTACCACATGCATTGGAAACATTATGACTAACTCATATTTTTCAGAAAGTCAGGTTGCGGAACCATTCATCAGAGATCGAGGTTCCCAAGTTTTCAATTGTAAAGCTATGCATTTCCAGCAAAGACTATCATGAACAAGCAATCCTAGATATAGCAAGGGTACCTCTCAAACTTGTCAACTTCCGACCTCTACAATGGTTCTTCGAATCTTAACGTTATGACTCCATGCTAAAAAGCGCCGCTGAAGACGTGGGCCTTCGTACATCGTTCTTCTCTGAAGGACCCCACCTAAGGATCAAGATCGTTGTATGCAATCTCCACTTAACTGTCCGTGAAGGCCCTAGGCTACGAACAGCCATCCTCGTGACACTCAGCCCAGTGAGTGACTCCTATGAGTTGACATCGTGAAGTTCTTCCCAATATGCTTAAAACGGGTTGAAGGACCAGGCGCTTACACTCTCCCGCGTAACGCAACAAAATCGTAAACAACTCTTCGATCCAACTATATGCTCCTCCTGGCATGGCTGTGCTCTAATCTTTGAACCTCTTCGATATTCAAAATGGGTATAGTTCAATGGAGCCCGAAAGCTAAAGACCTTGTTCGCCCTCAGATAGCGTCGTCATTTGTGAAGCTATAGAAAATGCTAGAGTGATCATGAACTCATATCTGTGCAATGTGCTTGGCTTAACTGTGAGCCTTGCTCCTTTTCGGGCCGTGCGGATATCCACTAATGGCTCTTTCTAACACTTCTCTGGTAAGGTAGAATATTCCATCCGAGCGTCTGACGCATCACTTTGTGGTGTAGCCCCCTTTTCTTGACCCTTTCTCGAGCTTTCGCTTCATAGTAACTTTCCCCTCAACCAATTCGCTTCAGCATGAAGCGAAATTCGAACAGGTTTCGCATCCTTTAAAAAACCTCCTGAGGTTGACTTTGAACCCAACTCCCATCTCTTCCAGTGAAATAATGATCCCACTCAAGTTTGTCTCTGTCTTTGACCTGATGATCTTCGTCGGTATCGCATCTGGCCTGAGGATCACCACGGTTGATCAAGAGGTTCTCGAACCGATTCATGCACAGAATATGGACCGTATGGGCTCTATGTCTTTCCTCTCTGGTTTCGAGGCTCTAGCCACTGCGGCCATGGGCTGTGGTGACATAGGAGACAGTTGTGCCGTGTTCTCTTGTTGCGATTGGGCCTTGTGCTCACCTTACAATGTAAGCCCATACTGAATAAACCACAGCACCGTCTATGTGACATCTATCATGCAGTATAAATGCCACGCCGATGTGCCTTGGTCAAGAGACCAGCTTGCACCGCCGACGTATAAAAACGAAGACGCTCGCATAGCAGTCGGAGAGACGATCTCGTTCGAAGTTTATCGTAGACACAACGGCGGTCAATTCAAAGGCTATCTCTACCAGCTTGAGGGCATGTCCAAGTATGGCTGGACTGAGATTGGAGTGACGTCTGACTACGACAAACGAGGCATATTTCACGTCGTACAAGCGGATTCGAAGGCTACTCGATTAGCCGCTCTGTAAGTGGAACTGTTTTCAAAAGAGGATGATCTGATTTATTCTCCTCAATCTTAAATCTTGAATAGTGCGCCTGGTGATCAAACGGAAGTTTACAAGCTCGTAAACAATGACAATGTTGATTGGGTTTACATAAACGGAGCTCTCGACGTAAGTAGGATGCATTGGGCAACGAACTGATCTTGTGACTAAACTCGCACTTCAATTCGTCCATTCTCTGTAGGATCAATCCCGCAACACCCAGTTGAACTTTGTCAAAGGCTCATTCGGTGCTGACAAGCAATCTTATCATGCTCTTTGGTTCGCGAGCACAATGAGGATAAGCCTTAAATCAGCCCTAAACATCGACGGTGATGGAGAGGGCAATTTGAAGGATTCTGGGTACACTGCCTATCTCCAGGTTATCAGAGAGCAATCCTGAATATTCTGTGCTTACTGATACATTGTACTCCTTTCAACTATCCAGAGTCTTACGACATCTGTTATTCTTTTCTTCTTCTTGCTGTCCCGCCTCACACACGCACACTGCCTGACATGCAGCAATACAATACCATGATACGAGAGCCAAAAGGATTACCAGGAGTAACGGGACAACCATCATGTCGGTTCACGACTCAATCAGGACTGAACTGCGATTTATGTGAGAGTGGTAAGAGAATCGCTGAGTAGAGTAAACACTCAAAGAAGTGTGGTTTTCAAGACATGTCGCAAAAAGGAATCAATTGAGGCGAATTACAGGAAATGACAAGACAGATTCGGGAAACACTTCGACTGCAGGATTATAGGAAAGATGCTCTACAGCAATGGAAGCGATGCGGTTCCTGCCGGGGTAGTATGAACCAACATCTACCTTCCGCTTCTTCAAAGAGCTTCCTAAAAACCAAGGGACCGTCTTCTTCATTGAATGTACCCAAGCTCTCATCGTCCTTCGCACTAGCATTTTCTCCTGTATCATTGCTAGACTTCCCATGGACGATATTCATTTCGTCTTCCCTTTGGATCGATCAGTAAATCTGAAAGAACATCTGGAGGTGGCGACTCAGTATGGCAATGGATTCTGTGTTGAAAAAAAAGCATGTGCGAATCGTACAAAGAGAAGATAGATTTCGGTTTGGTTTGCGAGCGTCAGCCCTCTATAAGATGATAGGGTCCGGCATTGCTATCTCGGCCACCGAGCGAAGCAAAGAACATAGCGGCCTGTAGCAAAGGTGTAGAAGACTAGAATACGCGCATCCTAGCTCATGTTGATCCAACTTCATTGTCTCCTGAACATCTTGAGCGACAGAGCAGCGAGCCAGTAGTATGGAACTTCATCGCGGATTGGCGGTCTTCAAGTATGAGAAGCTCTCATAGATATGATATGATTATCCTCCTCCAAAGACCCAACCATGAGTTGAGAAAAGATAATCTCCCGGAGATCAAAGTTCGCCATCAGCAGCGCGGGTCTCAATAAAACACCGCACTGCACCACAGTACGAGCTGGTGAGAGTTCGACAGGCATCGAGGACGAGAGCTTATGGTATCAACCACGAATGGGATAAAAGCATGTGGGGAGTTTGCGGAAGATTTGTACTTGAATTATTGAGAATTGAATAACGAGGGATGATCGTGAGAAAAGTCGGTAGCGCCTCCCATGGCGTGACATGGATGTCCTTGCCAAGCACTACTTACAGGGCGGCAAGAGCCAGCACTCAGGCGATGCATCTGCCGAGTCCTTCGAGAAACTCATGTTACCGGTCTTTCCTTTGAATGTCCAGCGCATCCAGGTACGTATACATATTCACACTGTCATCTCACTCGAACTTCGGAATCAGTAGGCGTGTTCAATTATAAATCCGGTTTCACGGCTTTCTGGAATTTCGTAAAAAATTACTAAATATAGAAATTATCCGTCGCTCTTTCTTGCCTTCTGCTTTGTTCGCTATCTCTACCTGTCAATCCAATAATGTTGAAAACCCAGGTTTAGAGTAGGCTGAACTTTTACTCATAGCTTGTGCTCTAGTTGCTGCATCTGATGCTTTGGACAACAATGAGGATGTCAGCTTACCATTAGATGACCTGGATGAACATTCAGAGGTGCTCGAGCTTGCGGCAGCACTTATGATCCAAGAGGTGTCAGAAATCAAAGGGGATGGTACTCGTGGGCCCTATAATCAGTTTCCGAAGTCTAAGGATTGGTTTTCTACCAGTTTGCAGCAGCCCGATCGATGGTTTCGTAGCAATCACAGGTGCGCCACTAGTACTATGACTGTTTTATGTTCTCTCATTATTCTTCTCAACTAGGATGAGCCGGAATATGTTTGATCGCCTCGCTTTCATACTTGCACCCAACGCCGTCTTCTATTCTCCCAAAAAGAAACAGTGGCATTTAAAATACCAGCTTGCGACTTTTCTCATACGATATGGACAACGTGTATTCACTGATAAGTTTATGGATCTTTTCATTGATGACTTCACGAGTGAGGGAGTTCCTGCGACCGTTGGCTCTGCGCACTGTTACAACTCTTGGTCATCAATCTACTCAACTGCACTATGAGAGAGAGGAGTTGCTCAAGCAAAAATTCTCGAAAAAAAATTTCTATATATAGTAATCTTTTACGAAATTCCAGAAAGCCGTGAAACCGGATTTATAATTGAACACGCCTAGTACGAATTGAACACTAGCGTAGTTATTTTTGAGTGAAATATGTATGTTGGTGATTTTTCATCAGTTACCTTACCCACCTCATCATGATGAAGAGATGGTCAAAGTGAGGTCAAAAACATGTCCACCATTTTCCCTTTCTAATCTGTGCAAGTCAGATGCTCAGGTTCCGCAACTGAGCTTGTCCTTTCATTCTTTCGTCCTTCGTTTTTCCTGGTTCAACTCCGCTGGTTGGAATGTATTTCGATTCTTTGTGCGTATACTCAGCTGCTTGACACTCCTATAGCTTATAATTTGAACAGTTTATTTATATCATGGCTCTCAGTCGCTGGTGCACTTTCCATATCCTTTCCACCGAAAGGAACGCCTACCGCTGGTCTAAACTCGCAAATGGTTTCATGGAAACGTGACAAAGGTGATCCAAATGCAGAGTTCGTCTTGCAGAAGATCAAGCTCGACGATCCGGATGGTCCCACTCCCAAGTCCACCCCAGTACCCATTTTTAATTCTCAAAAGAGTGAAGGAGAATCTACGATGGTATTCAACCGAGCAGGGTGAGTTGCAGGCGTTATGCAATCATGATGCGTGTTTGAATCTCTCCCATCTATAGGCTATTTCAGATAATCGCAGTTGACATACAGTGAGCGATAAAACATATATATTCGATTTTACTGCACTGACTACCAAACTCAGGAAAGAGCAAACGTTCTTTTCCACAGAAATCACGGTACTACCCAACCCAACATCATCCGCGTCTCCGTCTCCCCCGTCAAGGTGAGCCGTGATACTGCCTCAAAGCTTGCAAAGTTAAACTCGAGAAATTTTTAAGCACTCTATCATACGAAACTGGGTCAGTCGAATGATTTCTCTTGTGCACTTTTCATCGCTGAATCAAAACCATATCACAGAAAACCAATGATGTACGTCGGTTTGATCCGTAGTGAACGTGTATGTGCTGAGAATGCGAATAGGACAAAGATGAACAATACTTCTACAGTTTCTTCGTCCGCGTCGTCGACTACAACAGGCACTTCCATTTCCTCTGGTCTCATTACATCTTCGAAAACGCCAGTCCCGTCAGCACCCAATAGCGATAAGTCGACTACAACAGATGATCGGCTCACGAAAAACACTACTGCTATCATCGGGGGAGTCGTAGGCGCCATAGGACTTGCTTTCGTTCTTGGAGTCACCCTCCTGTGTTTCCGCTATCGTACACGTCGCCGCACGGCACAATTCGTTCAAACTAAGATAGCCCGTGATTTCATATCAAACACAATGGAAGACCAGTGGGATTTTGCTGAGAAGGAGAAAGGCGCGGACCAGTATCCTTCCGCTTTTTTCCCTCCTACACGAAGAGGTACACTAAGACCTCAAGATTCCGTCTCGAACATACATGAACGACATGCCCCTTCGATCCTTCCACCAATACCTGCCGCCCGACATTTTGCCAGCAGCATGCTTCCTAGCTCTGTGAGCAGCACCAGCTCAACCCGTCGAGCCAGAGACCGAAAGACGTCCAGTCTTTCCCTCAGCACCCAGTCTTTTTCTGACAACAGTGCCGCTTCAGGCTCCCAGTTCTCTATTCCGGTACTCCCACCCCGCACGCGGACCGATAGGCAGATGCTGATTGAGTGGGATATTCAGCAACTTCAGGCTAGAATGTTGTTCCTTCAGGGAAACGGAGCTAGATCTTCTACGGTCAAGTTGGAGAATGAAGAGGAATTGAAGCAGATTGATAGGAAGGTGGAACTGTTGAAGAAGGTCCATGAGTCAGATTGGGCCATGGGTTTGACAGATGAAACTCCAGTGGGACGTTTCTGATTTGGACTATTCTGTCATTCGAATGCTATGGGTTCCTGTAGTCCTCTGAATAAGCCTCTACGGCCCTTTTGTCCGTACCTTAGCGGCTTCTTTTATTTTACGCGTTCAATGTATAAAGTAACACTCGGATGGCAGCCTAATGATCGAATAACGCAGTTTTCAATTTTAAATTGATGTCTCCATCTACCTCCCAGTCGCCTTAGACACAAGATGGCAGTTCGTAGTAATGGGTTTCACAGATGCTCATCTCTTTCTTCACATCCAGGAGAATCTTAATCTTCAAGGACATCATTCTTTACGACTTTGTATGATGCGTGACCCATCTGTGATTCAGGTATGTTTTGATTAACAGCCTCCTTCGCGATACTGGAACCGTATCTTTCTCTGATAGATATATATGTCCATAAGCAAGCTTGGGTGTACATAATCTTTTTCTCCTTCATTCTCCCTCAGCTGGCTGGACTCGGATGCAATTCCCGCTCAGGTTGTTGTAAGTATCCTCCTCGACACCGCTTGAATTGACAATCCTCACGTTTGAATAGTTCAACCATTGTATGGTTCTCGGCTGTTGGGGCACTTTCTATATCGTTTCTTCCGGAAGGAACGCCCACCGCTGGCCTAAACTCGCAAAAGGTATCATGGAAACGTGACACAAGTGATCCAAACACGCAGTTCGTCTTGCAAAAGATCAAGCTAGACGATCCGGATGGTCCCACTCCCAAGTCCACCCCAGTACCCATTTTGAATTCTCAGTCTGATGAAGGAGAATCTCCTATGGTATTCAACCAAGCAGGGTGAGTTGCAGACGTTACGCAATCATGATACGTTTTTGAATCTATCCATCCATAGGCCATTTCAGATAATCGCAGTTGACATACAGTGAGCGATAAAATATACATATTCGATTTTACTGCACTAACTACCAAACTCAGGAATGAACAAACGTTCTTTTCCACAGAGCTCACGGTACTACCCAACCCAACATCATCCGCGTCTCTCTCTTCAAGGTAAGTATAATTTTCTGCTTACAAGCTTGTCAACAAATCACGGACTTAGCATGTACTAGTAATACATTCCTGTCCGAGTCACTAGGCTCAAGCATAGGGTAAGGTTAGAACAACATTTGTGAATCCTGTCCGAACTCACACGCAGTCTACAGAACACCGACGTCATTAGCAGGTCCGGCTGCCTCAGACTCAGATTATCCCGCAGCCACTAGCAGTTCTACCGTGGGCCCCAGCACGGTGGACTCAAAGAATGGAAACCACACTGCTACCATCATTGGAGTGACTATACTAGGGATTGTAGCACTTATATCAATTCCCGGAGTCATCTTTCTGTGTCTCCGCTGGCGTAAGGGTCGCCACAGGACAAACTTTACAGCTTCATTTCGTCAATCAAGAAACTCTCAAGTAGCAGAAAGCACTGTACAAGCCACTACTCCAGTAACACGAGAGGTTGCTCGGACACAGGGAGACAACAACGACTCGGATGTCCTATCCTGTGCGACATTGGTGAACAATGATGCTCGCCCAATTTCTTATGCAGAAGCCCATTTGGGTGTTGACGAGCATAATCGGTCCGTAACCGCACTCAGTTCATGGAGGACACAACCGAACCCGGTTGCAATGATTTTCCGTCACCAGGATAGTGGGTGGAGAAATTTATCTCTGGAGCATAATCAAATTCATGCAGATATGGGAATGATAGGGCTCCCACCAGACTACGAAACTGTATAACATTCTGTTTTAGTATAATTAAGGACATTAAGTCAATGAGTCTTGATTATCACTGTAACACCCGCATCATCACCTACTTGCGCGAAAGAACAGATAGTCTTTCAAGTCTCTTTAGGCCCTCTGCCACCAACGAATTTATTTAAGCAGCCAACTGGGCTCGGCGGGGCCACTGCCAGTGAGAGAGCACTGTTTGCTTCGTACCAGAGACGTTCTAATATTCACATCGTTTCGCCAGACAGCATGACATACAGGGTCCAGTAAATCAACGTCAACATCTATCAGTCTCATGCGGGAGACGGCGATTATGTTTCTCTCTTCTATGTACATGCATTTGGACTGTGCTACTTGTGGATGTTGAGAGTTCCCACGTTGTGTTCAACAAACTTCCCTTCCACTATTTAGGCCTGGTTGCAGAAGAAAGGATAGGTTAGCTCTTATAGTACTTCCACCTTTGCCTTATCTATCCTAACTACACACAAGACTACAGCTTAGCTCCCAGCTGATATACCAGAATAGGGCATCCGAGCTGGCTCACTAAACTTATCTGTTCGCCTAACTACTTAATCCTACAGCTTCCATCTCCGGGGTGTTGACTCCAAGCGAAACATAAAGGAGATCCTACTCTAATCCGAAATATGATGCCGAATGAAAGGTTGATAGAACTCCCACCAGACTATTCATCTATTTGATGCAAGGATAGAACATCGTTTCATTATTAAGCCTGTATCTGCATCGTCGTTGTAACCATCATGTATAGTACTATGCGCGGACAACAATATGAGGATTGGAAAAGCGTTACTTGGGACTTCACTCTGGAAACGATACTGATCGATGTGATACCTGCTGATACAGAGCTTTGCATCAATGCGGCACAGCGTTAATGCCCGCCAATGAATCAACGTCCAGGGGCCGTAATGTGATTTCTCATCTGTCCATCTCTTGTCGTCGCTGATTTTGGGAAAACCTATGTCTGGAGCTACAGGAAACAGCACCCTTCAGAGGCACTTACCGCCATTTGCATTTGTAGTTCCTGTTTGTCTTCTTCTCATACACACACACTCTCCGTTACTACATTAAAAGCGGAAATGTTTATGCTTCTCTCCTGGTGCGTTGACAGTGAACAGTAATCGTCCAAACTCACATATCAATGAAGGGCATTGGCTGCACATGTTACTCAACTAGTGAATGCCCAAAGTAGTGACAATCCTACTCCAACGTTCAATTTCCAGCCCATAACCGGGCCCCTTACGCCGAGCGATGTTATGACAGCAACTGTGGATGGGCATCCACCCCCTTTCAACGTTGTGTTTTCCGAAGATGGTGTATTGATCACCGCAGGTCCGATTGCAACCAACTACATGCCCATTCCACAAGATCCCAAGCACTCAATATTCACTCTGACAGTGCCATCCTTGCAGTGAGTATCAGTGGTAAAGTTACTGGAATGAACTTCACTGACTTGACCTGCGAAGATCTGCAACGGACTCGATTATTGTGTTCATCGAATATCTATCGGGGTAGAGTCCAGTTACCATGCATGGTCCATAGTCGTCGTTCATCCAAGCCTGTGTTCTTCTAGCGACACTGATCTATTTCCAGTCGGCACAGCTTCAGTCGGTATAGCTTCAATCGGTACTATACTAGGATCTGGGAGCGCGACGTGAGTTGATCGGGACAAGGCTGATTGTTTGCAAGTTGCTCACATATCCAAGTACCCCTGCAGTTTCCTTTACGTCCACTTCCTCATTCAACTCAGCCACATCGTCTTCGAGTCCGACATCAACTACGAGCTCGAATGTATCGTGAGTCGTGTTCAATAATGTCGGAACGTTTTTGTGCTCACCGTTATATGTGATCTGATAAAGCAATGCTTCTGCGTAAGTTCACAATTTTACGATGGTTATTGCACGCTCACCTGAAGTATAAGGAGTGTTTCGGCATCTTCAACACCAGATGGAATATCCAGCCCCCCGACATCCTCATTCATGACTTCATCTGCGATTGTGGCCTCTTCTACGCCTACCCCTTTGTCCGCTGAAGAAAATTCAAAGAAATCCAAGCTTCCGGCAATCTTAGGCGGAACAGTGGGAGCAACGGTCAGTATCCTGATCGCCATCCTTCTCTGGGTCTTGTACCGCCGCTGCCGGCGCCTCCACCATAGACATGCCCAACGTCAAGCATTAGGTGCTTCTTCACCACCAACAACAACTTTCCATGCAGATATGATGATGAAACCGCAAGGCAAGAAAGCGATGTTTCCAGTTTTCGAGCCTTTAGGAATTGTTGGTCAACCAAAGGGAACAAGTCGTCGGTCGATGTCGAGTGGGTCCTCGAGGAGTATAGATAGCACGCACGAGAAGAGTCCGGCGTTGGGAGCGTTCTCGCGGTCGGCTATGCGACCGGGAAGTTTGGAAGAATATCATGATGAAGAAGATATTGATGATGATGGTCATGATGATGGGAGTAGCTTGGTGACAATGAAGAACGACAGGGGACCGAGTAGACTGTCACCACCTCGAACGGATCGACAGATGGAGCTTGAGCAAAAGATATATGATTTGAGGGCGCAGATGATCACGATGAGCCACCAGGAAGAAGGTGGAGTGGACGTGGAAAGTCATGGCTCGGAATCTGCGATGCACTGGCATCATATTAGGGGGAAGATAAAACGATTGGAGGCGTTGGAATTTTCAGATTGGGCTTTGGGAATGACGAATCAGGTTCCGGAGGATTTTCTTTCGTAGGTTACATATCATTCAGGAGAATAATGGGCTCAAAGACGGACCATTCGTATAACCTATTCGACCACTGTGACGTATAGCGCAGAACAAGTATCCGCGCCTGGACTCGCGCCAGTAACTACGCATCTGAACAGTTTTCAGCAAGAGTGAGCAATGATAGTGTGACAAGAAATGGAGGTAACTTGGATCAGCTCACTTGCCGCCAGATAAGAGGACGGAAAGAGTGTAGCAGCTCAACTTCCTTGACTCTCTTGAGTTGACCTAGACTGAATAGATTTGTTACCAAGACAAACTGTGAAGCTCTTTGAGGTATACGGATCTGAGTTCGCAATTGAGATCAGCGTATTGATGCTCGATAAGAGCAGCGCATTCGCTCCTGCTTGAATAAGGAGAGTACTATATATGAGGTTTTTCCAGGATTTCCGGGTAATCTATGGTCGTGTTTGGGCAGCAGTGCACGACACTGAATTAATACCTAAGATCATAAGTGAAAGCTCCACTCTTTAACATTTGACATTGAGCGTGGAGTTTGACAAAAGAGCATTTTGACGTTCGAAAGATGTAAAAGACCTAATCAAGTGTCAGTAGGCAGTTGAGATAGTTGATCGCTGGGGGTTAACCGTTAGTATAAGGTAACGAAATAATAGGAGGACGGGTCTGCTGAGATGAGGTATAACGGCATACTTGGGTTTTACAGAATCCGTCATCCGTCATCCTCGCGAACTCAACATGGCAGCCTCGGCCGCTCCTTCAATGTTGATGATCAGTAAAGGATCCTTTCGAATCTCAACAAGACTCTAGTTCGCTGCTTATTTCGTATCAATTGGTTCCTGTGCTAACTATAAATTGTATTGACAGCTTATGAACGTTCTCACTCCATCCTATCTCCTACATCTACCTCCGTTGTATTTCCCTCTCAACAAACATCCTCGTCCTGCTCATACCAAAAATCTCTACAGTGAGGAAAGTCGAAAAGATTAGGTCAAAATGCCTTCGGCAGTGCCAATAGCTTATGGCCGGTCCTCCTCAGCACCAGCGTCCATAGAAGGAGATTCAGGTATTCTTCTACCTCCGAACAGGTTCTACGATGAAGAATCTCAGAGAATAAGTAACTTGATTGATGAGGAATTACGAGTCAGTCGCTTGTATCTTCTAAACATTCTACTCGCCTGACAGTTTACAGAAAGAATCACAGAGACAGAAAGAAGCGCGGCGGAAACAGGTCAAAGTTATGCTGTTAGGTCAAGCAGAGAGTGGCAAGTCTACATTACAAAAACAGGTCTGTCCAGTCAGTCAATTTTGATAGGGCCAACGGTAACCGAGCTGTGCATTAGTTTCAAATTTACTACGCTTCCAAAACACTAGATCGCGAACGTCCTTCATGGAGACCGGTCGTTCACTTCAACATCATCAGAGCCGTCAAAACAATACTCGACGAAATCGATTATGAACTTTCCCATCCCGACGATGACGACAGCGATGTAGAATCAGATCCAGAATTGAACGAACCCGGTCCTTCCTCCGCAGGTCCTCTCTCCTCCTCCTCCTCTTCCCAGCGCGTCAAACGGCCTAGGCAACCTTCTGCAGCTCCAGGAAATGCCTTCCGACCTTCATCAACCGAACTCGAGACTCTTTCCGTACTACGCACAAGGCTCTTGCCTCTTGTTGCGCTACATGATTCTCTCGCCTCAGAGCTTTCAGGCGGTGTGAGCTTCTCTCGGGGACTTACTGGTGTCTTTGTTCGGGCTGGATGGCAGGGTCTCTTACAGTCCAATCAGGGTGGACGGGCTGGGAAAGGAAGCCCTGGCGGTGTGGCAGGACTGGCAGCGAAGGCTTTGGATAGCTCCCGAGAGGATGTTCAGGCCCTTTGGGTACACAACGCTGTCAGAAAGCTGATACAATTGAGGAAATTGAAACTAGAGGAAAGTGCGCCTTTGTGAGTTGCTGTTCTTTCCGTTTCTTTCGCTACCATCACTTACGGCTTAATGTTGTACTCTTACTCCCGTATCATTTCGTGCTGTTATCGTTGAACTATATCCCCGTCTTTCCCGGTTTGCTATCCGAAAATTTCAGCTTCCTGGACAATGCAGCACGGATAGCGGAACCAGATTATTTACCCAACGTCGGTGCGTGCTATCACTGTCCTCATCGAGAATCTTACTCCCCTTTGTGGCATGGTACCTGAGCTATAATTGTGCCTGCGTCAGTGATTAACAATTTTTGACGATTCCCCATTTCGCATCCGTTCCGTTTTTGACGCTGCTCTTGTGCTTCCACCAGTTCAAAGCATCATCTGATCGCTATTTTCTCAACGCCCGCAGATGACGTGCTAAACGTTCGCTTGCAGACGCTCGGTGTAATCGAGCATTCGTTTCCTATCAATCTGGGAGGCACGATGTATGACTGGAGGTTATATGATGTTGGAGGAGCTGTGAGTTGTCTATCCAACTTATTTTCTGTTATTAATTCTTCCCTCCTTTCATTTTTGATCCTGACTGACCGATATTTTTTTAAAAAATTTAATTTTGTTTTTCTATGAAAACCGACAGCGGGGACAGGTATGTGCAGACAACCTGTGGCTGGATTTGATGACGGCGCTGAGTGTTGGGTGGGTTTAATTTCCAGCGGCATGCCTGGGTTCCCTACTTTGAAGATGGTAACCTTTTGTCTCATTTTGGTTACCAGAACTGATATATAATCTATAGCGACCGCAATAATATTCCTCGCACCTATATCAGCCTTTGATCAGTATTTGGACGAGGATGCACGTACAAACCGGTAGGTCTTCATTAATCTTATCCCTCAAATGAAGTCCATCGTCTTCGGTTATCGGATTCCTTCTTCCTAGTCATATCTGATGCCGTTCTTTATTCGCCCGTTTTTTTAGGATCGATGATTCCCTCCAACTCTTCATGACGATATGCTCAAACAAACTACTGAAGAAGGCTCATCTGGTGTTGATGCTGAACAAGGTCAGTGATTTCGTTCGTTGTTTCTTCTGGCAGTACACGGAGCATTCGTCCGTGGACTTTCTTTTTTCATCCTCGAAGGTCGCTTTTAGATTCTAGGCGTTTTGTATCCCAGTTACCGCTTCTTTGCGACAAGACTGCTGACCTATCTTTACTTGTGGCAGACGGATCTCTTAAAAGCCAAACTCAAAGCGGGAGTTCGAGTGCAAAAATAGTACGTGTTTCGTTTCACGATCAGTAGTTTTGACTGTTCTCATCGTTTTGTTGTGTTTCGTCAACGTATATCTGTATACGTACAGTATCACTGTGAGCGTTTTTCCTTCTATCAGATACAAGCGTAATGCGGTATTAATCTGTTTGTTGGTAGTCATACGGCTCACGGCCTAACAAATACGACGATGTCGCAAGTTATTTCCGGGCTCATTTCATGCAAGTGCATAAACGGAAGGATGTGTCGAATCGGTCCTTGTACTTGGTACGTTTTAGTTGTTACTTATTATTTTTTCTCGCTCCCGATAGATTCTCACCTTTGACGTTATTGGAAGCATTTCACCTCTATGCTGGTCAGTTTTTTTTTCGACATGCGTCTTGAGGTGAGAAGCGTAGGATTGATTGTATATATCTTCTTATGCAGGATATCAAAGCCACGCAGAGTATCATAGTTAACGGTTAGTCCCTTTGTTCTTCATTATACGGTTAGGGCTTGTGCTTATAAATTCTGTTTTCCAGTCGGAGAAGCCATCATTCGACAGCATGTCGCTCAAACAGGGCTCACATAGACACTCCCTTGCGCCATCCATCGTAGAATGAGAAAGAAAACTTGGTACCAAGATTGGGAAAGGGACCTAAATCTATTACACGACATGTAGCCACGACTATTTATACGTATAGAACAATTTGATAGGTATCACAAACGAAATGAGCCAATGGCTCTGAGGTTAAGCTTAATTTGACAAGTGCGATCCATTCCACAAAGGCAATCGCAGCTAGAATCTCAGAAACAATGCATTTGCTGTGTTCGTTGGGTCACGGTGAGATCAATGGGCCAATTGTATGGCACTGCAGGCTTCTAAGTCCAATCAACAAAGATCTTTGCGATTCTCTCTATTTTATGATGTTTCCTTCTCGAAATCTAACCACGATTCTAACACGAACATGGACCAGCTGCAAACACCGGGAGAATCTGCTTAGATTCGATATGTGGATGTAATCAGGTTTGGAAAGACAAAGGGGGTCACGACGGGCGGAGAGGAGATGCATAACTGCGGTCTCCCGGGTTGAGAGAAATGGCGGAGGAAGAAATGCCAGGGATAAATGTCGAGGGTGAATACTATTCACAGGATAAGATCAGCGGTGGCGATGAGAGAACGGATACTGAACTCTATTCAGATTGTCGTCGACTAGTACTGTACATGCTCTGCGCTTTCTTTTCCCACCCTCACGCACTGGTTATACAGTTTCGCCCCTCCTCATGTGAGTGTAAACCTTCTCCCTGGTAGCAGCGCTTGCCCAGTGCCCACCCATGCGGGGCCAAGCCCCAGCCAAACATTCTAGAAGTAGATATCTACTACCTCATGTGCTCTGAGTCTTCCGCAGTTGAGAGGCTCCTATGTTTCTGTGAGGTCCCAAGTTTGCAGGCGATCTGTTCGCGGAGAGATTATTTGTGCCTGGTATAATTGAACGTGGACGTGAGAATTGTGGGATGCTGCGCATGGGAAGGAAAGCGGTTCGTTTTGACGGGACAGCTGTAGCAGTAAAAGAAAAGTTAGTACCATTTCTCTCTTCCCGGTGCTAATTGAAAGGTGGATCATGTTTGGCGGATCCCGCGTTTTGGGTACATAGCCATCCTTCATTCTGAATGCTAAGTCTGAGTCAATGTGAAGATACGCAATTGGTTAAGGGACAGCCAGGGACAGCAGAAGAGAGGGGGGGAAGTGTATATGTATATGTAATTAGTAGGGAAAGCACAGGTTAAAAATGGCAGCGTGAAAACAGGATTACGATCGACTTCAAAATGACATCGTCCAAGTCGAAATGGTCACTCCAGCGTCTGCGGCTTCATCCGGAGAAGCGGAAAAGCTACCGGGCTGAAAAGGTTTAGGTCCTGGAAATGAAGTGGCAAAAAGCCAAAAGACCAAGAAAGCATACGCTACCTGGACGCGGAGTAATTATTTTTCAAATAACTTTATCTTCTGGTAGAGGATGATCTGCAATGTTTCAGTGCACTTTCAACAGCGGAGGCTCTTGGTCTGAACTCAGGTCCACTGTCAAAATATGCCTGGACCCTCGTATTACATAGGATGTGGAGACCGATAGAACTAGCAAGTGACGCGAACTAGATTGAGGATAGATAGAACAAGTTCGTCGCGTTGACATTTCGCTTGACTTGTGTCTGCAAAAGTCTTCAAAAGGCTTGAGCGTTGCGAGTTGGTATTAATATAAGATTCAGAGAAAGAATGATGGTACCTTGGTAGAACAGAGAAAAGAATTGAAAAGTAAAATTATTGGACGATAAGCAAGTTGAACGTGAGAACTTTGTGACCCGATTCGGCCGCGGCAGGATGATAAGAGATGATCGGGTATTACCGATAGCCAAGAGTTTCATTTCGCTCCTCATGGAATAGACAGAAATGTTTACTTATAACTACCACTAGCTTCCCGCTTTTTTGATTTTCTTTCCTCGCGCCCTACGTAGCTTTTCCTTTTCGTACCACCAGGAGCTCACTATGGTCAACATCACTTACGACGCGTCGGGAAGTATCATCTACACCGATGATTCTGGAACGCAGACTGTGTACCAGAATGGTGACATTGCTTGGACTCTCGCAGGCACTGCACTCGTATTCATCATGATTCCCGGCCTCGGTTACTTTTATTCTGGTTTGCTCAGGCGAAAAAACGCTTTGTCGATGATATATATGAGTGTGATGACCTTGGCTGTCGTTTCCTTCCAGGTACGTCCAATCCGCCTTTTATAATGCATATGTCCTCCACCTATCTCTAGTGGTTCTTCTGGGGTTTCTCATTGGCGTTCAGCGAAACTGGAAGCGCGTTCATTGGAGATCTGAGTGCGTGATCATCGACTTATTGTGATACATATCCAACTAACAACGCGTTTTCTTTACAGAATACTTTGGCATGAAGGGCGTTGCTGCAGAACCTTCCATTGGCTCAGCTCGCATTCCTTCTCTCGTTTTCGCCGTTTACCAGCTCATGTTCGCTGCGATAACGTACGTTATTACGAAAATCTCGTTCCAGGATTCTTGATCATCCATTTTTCAGCCCCATGCTTGCTCTCGGTGCCGTTTCAGAACGTGGTCGGCTAGGTCCTTGTATCGCCTTTGTCTTCATCTGGTCGACCCTCGTCTACGATCCTATCGCCTGCTGGACTTGGAATTCAAATGGTACTGTACTCATCCTGTCACCCAAACTCAAAAAATCTTTTCTGATCGATGTTACTTCAGGTTGGAGTTTCGCCTTGGGTGGCCTTGACTTTGCTGGTGGATCGCCTGTCCATATCTCTTCTGGATCTGCCGCTCTTGCTATATCCATCTATCTTGGCAAACGTCGTGGGTACGGAACTGAACGTTTGGCATACAAGCCTCATAATACCTCATACGTGATCCTCGGCACTGCACTGCTTTGGTTTGGATGGTTCGGTTTCAATGGAGGTTCTGCTCTTAGTGGTACGTGTATCCGACGTGATTAACAGGATCTTCGGTTGACTAGATTTCATGCAGCCAATCTTCGCGCTGCCATGGCTTGCACCGTCACCAACTTGGCAGCCAGTGTCGGTGGATTAACTTGGATGCTTTGGGTAACGCTGCTCTCATCAATATAGGCAACTCATTTTACGATATTCCTCAGGATTATCGGATCGAACGCAAGTGGTCCGCTGTCGGTTTCTGCAGTGGTGCAATCGCAGGTTTGGTAGCTATTACTCCCGGTTCCGGATTCGTTGGTGCTCGTAAGCGTTCATGGGGTCCTACAACTCAACGTGCTACAACTGACTGCTGGATCCAACAGCCGCAGCCGTACTCTTTGGATTCATGGCCGGAACAGTTTGCAATTTTGCTACACAACTCAAGTTTGTATTTGGATACGATGACACCTTGGATGTAAGAGTCCTTCTATCATCGAGTACTGCCCTTTCCCTCTTTCTTACCCCGCCTCATCCTCAGATCTTCGCCTCACATGCGGTTGGTGGTGTCGTCGGCAATGTCCTCACGGGTCTGTTTGCCCAAGCCTCTGTAGCTGGTTTCGACGGTATCACTGTCATTCCTGGTGGCTGGCTCGATCACCATTATATCCAACTAGGCTACCAACTTGCTGATTCCGTCGCCGCCCTTTCCTATTCCTTTGTTATGACCACGATCATCCTCTGGCTGATGCATTTCATCCCGTTCTTGAGGATGCGCGGTACTGAAGAGGCTGAGATCATGGGGTTGGACGAATATGATATGGGAGAATTTGCGTATGATTACGTTGGGTTGGAACAGGAGATTGGGCATGAGATTGAGACGAAGGTGAAGGAGGGAATGACATCGGGGGGAAGGGAACCACATCATGAGCATCATCATCACCATGTGGATGAGAATAGTTTGGAGAAGGGACAGTGAGGGTTAGAATCGGTTTGATAGGTTGTGTTGGTAAGACCACCAAGACTTTCTCTCCCCCTCGCTTTGCTTTCAATACTGTACCGTTCATCCGTCTAGATTATATTGTTGCCGAAAGAGGCGCTTATTTTTGCTCATTGTTGTTCTGTGTCGATATCATAATAAGTATACTTACTTTTATATGGAGTGGATGCTCCAAGATAAGGAGCGCTGGAGCATGACTTATCAACAACGACGCAATGGATGCTAGTATGGGCACTACACTCAACGACATCCCCGGTTTTGATGGATCGGGAGGGAAAGGAAAAGTCGATTTCTTACTTTTTACGAGTGGTATGATAACAACACAATCTTTGATGACATTAGGATTTTGAAGGGAAGGCCGGGTGGTACTGTTTATGGTTATGCCCATTGTTTTGTTCTGTGCTCCCATGTAGGTCATTGATTCTCAATATTTCTTAAGGTGTTCCTTACCTTACCTTCCCATATTCCCATTGCTTTTGCTGCTCTGTTGTATTTCATAAAGCATCGAGTACACATGTTTACAAAATCCTCTTACTAAACTTCAGCAATACAAAGGTAGATAAATTTCCAATACATAAATAATCATTGTCGCATTTTACATTTTAAGAAGAGAATACAGTCAGCACAAGAAGCAGAGCATGAAAAAAAGATGAGAGGTTCCAGGCTAGATAATAAGTAACAGTGATGTGAGTAATGTAAGGTAAGGGAAAATGATAGAGGTGGTAGCTCACTTTATGACAATTATCAATTGGAAAGACTTTCCAACAATCTGAGACTCTTTATATAATACAAAGTATCAGGATGAGTCTCCCCCAATACCTGAACAGACTTGTCCACCAGAGGATTCATGAGCTCCAATGACTCATGTTTCCTTCCCAAATAAGCCAGTGTAGTTGACAAGTTCTGGATCCTCCTGAATGTAAATGGATGATCTGATCCAATTACTCTCTTTGAAACTGCAACCAAAGTCTGCTGAATCCCCAAAGCATCATTGAATCTGCCCAACTTTCTCAATGTTATTGCAAGACTTTGTATTTTGATCAAAGTTGATGGATGTGCTGGGCCCCAGATTCTTGTTGCCTTCTGAAGCATGGATTGCTGAAGCTGTAGTGCTTCATCAGATCTACCAAGATTTCTGTATGTTATTGCCAGATTTTGAATCCGGCGCAAAGTGTCTCTATGATCATTTCCCAGAACTTGCTTGGATTGTTCAACCAGAGGCTGCTGGAGTTGGAGTGCATTATCATGATCTCCAAGAGCATTGAATATGACTGCCAATGTTTGTATTGCTGTCATTACTCTTGGATGATTGGGAGGAAAGACTCTTTGAGAAGTTTCAAGTACAGATTGTTGTAGTTGGAGTGCTTCATGGATTCTACCCAAGTCCAGCAATGTACATGCCAAGTGTTGGCTAACTTGCAGAGTTTCAGGATGCTCAGGTCCCATGAGGGCTCCATACTTCCCAGGTAAAGTCTGGAGAAGGGAGAGTGCATCACTAGGCTGTCCCAGAGCTCTCATTATTAATGCCAGAGTCAGAGTTATGCTAAAGGTTCCAGGATGATTGATTCCTAAAATCTGTTTTGAGGATTTGACTAAAGGTTGGACAAGCAACAATGCCTCATTTGTCCTGCCCAGACTTTTCAATGTTATGGCCAGATGCTGAGTTCGAGTCAAAGTATGTGGATGCTCCTCTCCTAGAACTCTCTTTGAGGTTTCAAGCAAGCATTGCTCAAGTTCCAATGCCTCATTTGTCCTACCCAGTTCTCTCAATGTTATGGCCAGATTCTGAGTTCTAGTCAAGATTTTTGGATGCTTCTCTCCTAGAACTCTCTTTGAGGTTTCAAGCAAGCTTTGCTCAAGTTCCAATGCCTCCTTTGTCTTACCCAGTTCTCTCAATCCTATGGCCAGATTCTGGGTTCGAGTCAAAGTATCTGGATGCTCCTCTCCTAGAACTCTCTTTGAGGTTTCAAGCAAGCTTTGCTCAAGTTCCAATGCCTCATTTGTCCTACCCAGTTCTCTCAATGTTATGGCCAGATTCTGGGTTCTACTCAAAGTATCTGGATACTCCTCTCCTAGAACTCTCTTTGAGGTTTCAAGCAAGCTTTGCTCAAGTTCCAATGCCTCATTTGTCCTTCCCAGTCTTTTCAATGTTATGGCCAGATTCTGAGTTTTATTCAAAGTATCTGGATGCTCCTCTCCTAGAACTCTCTTTGAGGTTTCGGGCAAGCTTTGATCAAGTTCCAATGCCTCATTTGTCCTACCCAGTTCTCTCAATGTTATGGCCAGATTCTGAGTTCGAGTCAAAGTATCTGGATGCTCCTCTCCTAGAACTCTCTTTGAGGTTTCAAGCAAGCTTTGCTCAAGTTCCAATGCCTCATTTGTCCTACCCAGTTCTCTCAATGTTATGGCCAGATTCTGGGTTCTACTCAAAGTATCTGGATACTCCTCTCCTAGAACTCTCTTTGAGGTTTCAAGCAAGCTTTGCTCAAGTTCCAATGCCTCATTTGTCCTACCCAGTTCTCTCAATGTTATGGCCAGATTCTGAGTTCGAGTCAAAGTATCTGGATGCTCCTCTCCTAGAACTCTCTTTGAGGTTTCAAGCAAGCTTTGCTCAAGTTCCAATGCCTCATTTGTCCTACCCAGTTCTCTCAATGTTATGCCCAGACTCTGAGTTCTATCCAAAGTATGTGGATGCTCCTCTCCTAGAACTCTCTTTGAGGTTTCAAGCAAGCTTTGCTCAATTTCCAATGCCTCCTTTGTCTTACCCAGTTCTTTCAATGTTATGGCTAGATTGTGAGTTCTAGTCAAGGTTTTTGGATGCTCCTCTCCTAGAACTCTCTTTGAGGTTTCAAGCAAGCTTTGCTGAAGTTCTAATGCCTCATTTGTCCTTCCCAGACTGTTCAATGTTATGGCCAGATTCTGAGTTTTATCCAAAGTATGTGGATGCTCCTCTCCTAGAACTCTCTTTGAGGTTTCAAGCAAGCTTTGCTCAAGTTTCAATGCCTCATTTGTCCTTCCCAGTTCTCCCAATGTTATGGCCAGATTCTGAGTTCGAGTCAAAGTATTTGGATGCTCCTCTCCTAGAACTCTCTTTGAGGTTTCAAGCAAGCTTTGCTCAAGTTTCAATGCCTCATTTGTCCTACCCAGTTCTCCCAATGTTATGGCCAGATTCTGAGTTCGAGTCAAAGTATTTGGATGCTCCTCTCCTAGAACTCTCTTTGAGGTTTCAAGCAAGCTTTGCTCAAGTTCCAATGCCTCATTTGTCCTACCCAGTTCTCCCAATGTTATGGCCAGATTCTGAGTTCGAGTCAAAGTATTTGGATGCTCCTCTCCTAGAACTCTCTTTGAGGTTTCAAGCAAGCTTTGCTGAAGTTCCAATGCCTCATTTGTCCTTCCCAGACTTTTCAATGTTATGGCCAAACTCTGAGTTCTATCCAAAGTATCTGGATGCTCCTCTCCTAGAATCCTCTTTGAGGGTTCAAGCAAGCTTTGCTCAAGTTCCAATGCCTCATTTGTCTTACCCAGTTCTCCCAATGTTATGGCCAGATTCTGAGTTCTAGTCAAAGTTTCTGGATGCTCCTCTCCTAGAACTCTCTTTGAGGTTTCAAGCAAGCTTTGCTGAAGTTCCAATGCCTCATTTGTCTTACCCAGTTCTCCCAATGTTATGGCCAGACTCTGGATTCTATCCAAAGTAGCTGGATACTCCTCTCCTAGAACTCTCTTTGAGGTTTCAAGCAAGCTTTGCTGAAGTTCCAATGCCTCATTTGTCTTACCCAGTTCTCCCAATGTTATGGCCAGACTCTGAGTTCGAGTCAAAGTATTTGGATGCTCCTCTCCTAGAACTCTCTTTGAGGTTTCAAGCAAGCTTTGCTGAAGTTCCAATGCCTCATTTGTCTTACCCAGTTCTCCCAATGTTATGGCCAGATTCTGAGTTCGAGTCAAAGTATTTGGATGCTCCTCTCCTAGAACTCTCTTTGAGGTTTCAAGCAAGCTTTGCTGAAGTTCCAATGCCTCATTTGTCCTACCCAGTTCTCCCAATGTTATGGCCAGATTCTGAGTTCGAGTCAAAGTATTTGGATGCTCCTCTCCTAGAACTCTCTTTGAGGTTTCAAGCAAGCTTTGCTCAAGTTCCAATGCCTCATTTGTCCTACCCAGTTCTCCCAATGTTATGGCCAGATTCTGAGTTCGAGTCAAAGTATTTGGATGCTCCTCTCCTAGAACTCTCTTTGAGGTTTCAAGCAAGCTTTGCTCAAGTTCCAATGCCTCATTTGTCCTTCCCAGACTTTTCAATGTTATGGCCAAACTCTGAGTTCTATCCAAAGTATCTGGATGCTCCTCTCCTAGAATCCTCTTTGAGGGTTCAAGCAAGCTTTGCTCAAGTTCCAATGCCTCATTTGTCTTACCCAGTTCTCCCAATGTTCTGGCCAGATTCTGAATTTGAGTCAAAGTGTCTGGATGCTCCTCTCCTAGAACTCTCTTTGAGATTTTAATCAAGCTTTGCTGAAGTTCCAATGCCTCATTTGTCTTACCCAGTTCTCCCAATATTGTGGCCAGAATCCGAATTCCACTCAAAGTATAAGGATGTTCCTCTCCTAGAACTCTCGTTGAGGTTTTAAGTAAGCTTTGCTGTAATTTTAGAGCTTTATCAGCTCTTCCTAACTCCAGATATGCCCATGCCATACTGCTTTCATGATATAGTGTTAACTCATGTTCTGGTCCTAATTTATCTATCATGATATCCAACAATGGTTCCCACCTGATGATGGCCTCTTGAAACTTATAAAGCTCAAACCAAATACAGCCAACTGCTAATTTCACCACATCATCACTGTTGGATAAATCCCCCAAGATTCTGATATGAGGTGAAAGCTTTTGGAGAAATTTAAAGTCTTCCTGAGATGAATTGTATTTTTCCCAAGGTATGTTTTCAACAGCTAATACAACAATTCCTTCTATAGCCTGCCTGTGGTTATCTTTGATTCTATCCTTGAGCCATTGATGAACCAATGGATGAAACATATATTCACCATCTTCTTTGTTTATTAATGAGTATGAAGCTGCATCATTCATAATGTCATCAAGCTTCATGTCATCCAAATTCATTTTTGAAGTGACAATCCTTTGCAAAACCAACTTTCCTTCAGTAACAGCCTTGCTTGGTCCAAGAGGGGATTCAACCATATTCAAATTCTTCACCCCTCTTTCAAACAGTGAACGGGGTATATGCTCATAGTGTAGATGAGCACATAATCCCATAAAAATTTTGCTATCTTCACTGAGCTGTTCCCAACTAAGATTCCATGTCCCATACATAGAGTGATAGTATTTATCATTTGGTTGTTGGGAACCTTCGCTGAGCAATTGTTCCCTCTGGTTTTCCAACCTGTCCAGATATCCAGACAGACATTGTTGCTTCTTTATGTATGCCCCAGCATGCACAAGAGCAAGTGGAAAGTAGTACAACTTCTCTGCAATTTTAGCAGCTTGGTTCTGATCTGCGTCACTTATTTTATCCAACTTTTCAATTGCATGTTTCATCAGCAGTTGGATGCCTTCCTCTGGAAGCATATCACTAAGCTCCACATTTTGGTCTGCAGTATTCCTAAGTTCAGAGTTTCTTGAAGTGATGATTACATTGCCATGATCACAAGAAGGCAAGTATCTGCTTAGGGGAATCTTGGGATCATCAGCATTGTCAATTACAATCAACCAATCTTCTTCATGGGAATTCAGCCAATTGAGTCCAGCTTGCCAGCTTTGGGCATCTTGAACTCCACTGGTCTTAGCAATATCAAAGTAGCTTCCTTGGATGGAATCTTCTTGATCTGCAGTGATGAAAAATCTGGCAGTAAACCTGGCAGAAATTATATTTCTTTTGAGTATTGAGGCTGACTGTCAAATGGAGCTATTACCTTTGCTTGAATCTCTTTATGAACTGAAGAGCTATTTGAGTTTTCCCTGCTCCTCCTAGTCCATACAGGAGAAAAGTTTTCATTCCTTCAGCAGCATTTCCAGAGAGAAAAAATTCTTCAAGTCTTGTTAGAACTTCCTCTCTACCTGTAAAAGTTTTTGTTGATGTTGGACAATGAGTCATTCCCTCGAAATATCCTTAGAAAGGAAACCAGATTTTGTCTATGTAAGTATTAATAATCAAGGTTTGGGATAGATTAAGTATACCAGGTGGGGGTTTTTGCGTGTCAGATTCTACAAGAAATCATTCGGGTCAAGTTTGATATGTAAGGATTTTGATTCAATTATGACTCACCAGTCTTGTTATAGATATTATAGATATTTTGGATGAACTGGCTACCATTCATGGTGAAATCATTTGCATGAGGAAAGATTGACATGGTGGTGGTTGCGGTAAGAGAGAGCTTTTTGATGGTATCACCCAAATGACTGATTTGTAATGCATAAAGGTCCGTGCATTTTCAATGGCGTCATGTCCGTAGAATGTCATCTTGTAGACAGCGGTTGCTAGTTACATATGCATCGTCTTGAATGTCTTCAATTCTCCAGCTGATTACCGACTACCGCCACCGTAATTTCTGAACTCAAATCAGGACAGCCACGGTAGGCATAGAGAAGTCGTACGTATTCAATGGTGCGTCTTGTCCTGCCCCTTCTTTCTCATAATCTTCATCTCACTCCCTGGCTTTTCTTTACTTCGTCTAGTCGTCCAGTACACCAACTCTACATTGCTTTTAAGCCTCTTCATAAAGCCCGCTACCACACTCTTCATCTTGTTCTTCTCGTCATCCCTCCTACTCGTTCTGGCGAAGCCCGTGTAGATGGTGTGCAGGCAGAATTGGAGATGGTTGCCATCGAGTGTTTAATCGTTGTTGTAAGAGGAATGGCTGATTGTCGAGCGCTACTGCTTGAAAGATTGAAACCATTTTCTCAACCCCAACCTCGACATTCATCTGTCCCATCTGTTATGACGATTTCCCATTCCTTAAACACACACACACTCTCCCGATTGTGCTCATTCAGCATGCTCGAATGCTGGACCGCCTTTGCTATCTGAAAGATCCGCGACGAGGGTGGATATTGTATTCGCTGTATGACTGAGGGTTGCGCCATCGTCGCTCCTCATGATTTCATTCACAGTGTTTTGGGAAGCGATGGGAAGGAAACCACCATCGCCCTGATCCGGTTCCAAGAACTCGCCGTTCGTGGATTCATCGCCTCGAATCCAAAACTCAAGTTTTGTCCGTATCCGGGATGCACGAATACGATATCGTGTCCGTCCGCTGCGAGTCATTTTGTGTTGAGCACCTTGGTTCCTATCGCTTCTTGTGGGGCTAGGGGTGTGTTGGGTTCTGGATCCAATAAGATAAGGAGACGGATTCGGCCTCGTCCACGACAACGACAACAACAACAACAACAACGTCTACTACGTCTACTACGACGATGATTATCTCTCTATACGACAAAGAACACATCTTCTGCTTTGGCTGCCAGTTCGAGAGTCATCACCGCCCGCTTAGATGTGCAGTTGCGAGGTTGTAGATGAAAAAGGCGAAGACGATTGTATCGTACCCGCATACGTGTTCAGTGTTTTCTTTTTCAAGGCTTGCGTACTTCACTTTTAATAAACAGTGTTCTATTCTGCGAGTCCAGTCCAAACGCCTTTGCCTCATGTTCTTTCTGCAATTTCTACGTCTGTTTCTTGTCCTCTTATTCCATTCTTGCTGTTGTCATCATCGTCGTTGTCCAAAATACACCCGAATTTATCAACGGCTAATACGAGTACAACTCCGAATTCTCTTCTGGAATGGTCCGTCCTCTTGTATACGCCGGCAGCATCAGCTATAAACTAAAGTTTTCTAACTAGGACAAGGACACCAATTAACGGAAAGTCTTTCAACAGACCCTTTGTCCTCCTTCTCCTCTCCAGCGTGTACAGGAATTCGCAACTGCGTCAACCATGTCACTGGGAACAGCGCCAACGGTGTATCTGGATCTGCTATCGAACGCGGACTCCAACGCAGTGGATCACCACTCAAGAAATCCGGCGCTTCTAAACTAGGACAAGTTCGAAAAAAATGCCGCTCGCCTTTTCCGTTCCACACCGGAGACATTCACTGGGATCCTAGGAACATCAAACAACTTCTCGCCTGTGTCCCCGACTCCTACGACTACTCATGCACAGGTGTATCGAGTATCAACTCTTCCGACGCAGCCAAGTCAACAAGCACCACAAGTCTTCTGATTAACTTCACTGCTATCGACAATACGAATTCCCTCGTTGCCATCGAATTTGAATGACAGTGTGGCAAGTCGCTCATGCACCCGCTTCACATCGTTCTTTCGTTATGATTTTACAGCATTTTGGTATCGTCAATACAGGATATCGTCAAACAGCACAAGTAACTTCCGCACTGCATCCAAAATAACCTCCATTCTATTATACATCACTCCTAACCGTTATCCTTCGCCACATAGCTTTGAAGCTCCACTCCACGTCACCACGGTGGTATATACTACAGTACACAAAGCATCATCACACAATCGATCGGAGAACGATGAAGTTTCTACGTTACTTGATTGAGCTGAATAAAGCCAATGCTAAGCGAAGGGCTTCATATCCGGCGTACAGGTGGTGTTTGGGGCTGGCCGGGGATAGCACTCGTTACGCAGCAAATATCTGAAATCCGCTACTGCGACTTCAAGCATGAGATCGCTACGATTATCGACTCGCAAGGCAAAGGAGTTCTCGATATAGAAGCCTGAAGATTGACTTGATCTCCTGAGAATGATCGATGAACTTTCATTATTTTTGACGGTCACTTCTGCTTCTGGCTGCAACAGTGAGCGTTGAAAATTGACCATAAACTCGAAATTAGAATGTTCATTATGCTATGAGTGCAGTTGACAGCTCATGATGGTCAGTGAACGACGGGGCTACCACTTACTGCTAGATAATTCTGGATGATGGCGATTTGAGAAGATAAGTCGATCCCGTATGGAAGTATTGATACGGCGAAGTAAACGGCTTGTGAAGATCAAGCTAATGGGTGGACACAACGGGTACAGTACAAAAATCCCATCTATATTCTATATTGTTGAAGAGAAGTGACAAATTCGATCATTGAGTGTACATCATATGAAGGCAAGGCATATCCTCGCACCCACGGGCACAGTCACTCGACTCAGTAGAAGGAACTACTGTCGGTGCCTTTCCTGAACCCGTTCAACGTTGAAGGCGTAACGAGAAAGATTTTTTCAGGAGAAGGACTCTGCAAGAGAGCCGGTGCACCGAAGCCTTATCTAATCAGTGAAATATGTAATCCTGCCGAGCTACATTCCCACGGTCTTCGCGTCATTTCCAAATCCAAAATCAGTGCGTCGTGAATTCAGCTCAATATACATAAAACTAGTACAACTAGCTAGCTACGCTTAAAGATATCGATGTCTTCATCCCCACCACCTTCCATCGACGCCCCGTCTCTCCCGCTTTCTCATCCATTATCATTATCCCAATCCCAAGCATCCCATTTGACGAATTCTGTGATAGCTATAGCAGAAGAACCTCTCAACGATCCACCACCTCCGTATCCTTCTTCTTCTCATCGTACTAGACTTGTCCATGTCAATAGAGGAACAAGGTCTATCAGACGAGATTCCCAGCAGCAACAACGCTCCCAAGTGGTACCTCCCACAGAGTCTGATATTCACGAACCCCACCAACGGTCTGTCATACGCGCGTTCGTGGTCGAAGATCCCACCGAGGATGCAGCTTCAGAAACTACGCCTTTACTAGGTGGTATTAATAGCGGATATCCAGAGTCTCCTTCCTCTACATCACACCTCCGACCGAGGTCTCTATCCCAATCCAGCATCAACAGCTTCGCTCCTTCGTTGGCATCTATCGCGCAGACGGCTTGGGTGTTTTTTTCGGAGTGTGAAGATGATGAAGATGATGAAGGAGGTGATGGTGATGGTGAACGAGGAGAAGAACGTGAAGGAGAAGAAGAGTCACGGCTCGAGGGTGGACGACCATCCGATGGTGAGGAGAATGACTATGTTAACGTCGGCCACAGTCGTATGTCACCTAGACGTTCACTCTCTACTGGTGTTGGACTCCCGAACCTAAACCAAACAACTCATCCCCCACGAATCATACTATCCTCTACCCAGGCTCGTTGGGCCCGATATTTCCGTCCTCTCACCAGACCCGTATACTGGCGTTCACTCACTCATCTGGTCCTGGTCAATTTTCCATTCGCACTTGCAGCTTGGGTGTATCTCTTTGTGTTCACAGTGGTATGTGTTTTGTCTTTTGAGATAGACAAATTCTTGACGAATTTTTTGATGATTATGTTGACTGTTGACTGACGGGGTTGCACTGAAATTAGACTGGTACGACATTGCTTATCGCCTTACCACTAGGAGCTATATTGTGTTTCTTCAACTTGCTTGGCGCTCGTGCGTTTTCTCGTGCAGAGGTATCATTCGTTCATTCTTTTCCCCTTTCGCTGTACAAACCTAACGACGGTTTCTTTTTTTCTTACCAGCTATTCATACAAACAAGATTCCACAGCCCTCTTCATTATTCTCTTTCCGTCCTTCACGCCGCCGCATCTTCCCCAACAACAACAACAACAACATCCTCATCTCCAATAACCCACCTCATCGCCACCTATCCCATATTCACCCGTTCCCGCCACCCAAGCGCTTCCGAACTCGAATCGGGACAGGCAGTGGTCGGCGAAGAAGTCACAGAGATGTCGTTTTATAAGAATACATATTCGATGGTGCGTTTTGAACTAGTTTCTCGTTTATAGTTTATAATTCCAACCACGTTCACTTCCCTTCCTCGATCCTTCCTTCATCCATCCAGTTCACCGACCCCACCTCCTTCCAAGCCCTATTCTACTTCCTCGTCATCAAACCCGCTATCACACTTCTCTTTATCACCTTCTTCCTTACCATCTGCGTACCTCTCCTCGTTCTGGTCATCCCTGCACCGGTGGTGTTGAGGGTTTGTAGGCGGATTGGGAGGTGGCAGGCTGTGGTTGCTGTTGAGGGTTTGGTCATTGGGGTTAGGTGAGAAAGGGGGAGGAGAATATGTTCCGTACGGGGTGGAATTTTCTTTTTCTTTTGATTTCTATCCACGGTTCGAGGTTCGATAATTATGACCATGTACTATCACTTGCTTATCCAGCTCCCGAGTTCTTTATGCCTCAAGTTCTAACTCGGACTCGTGAACCACACCATGTTCAATGCAAAACAACAACAACGCCCAGGACGACGATGGTTTATGATTATGATTATACCTACGACGACGATTTCCCGATTTCTGAATCCCCAGGGCCCACTAAATCCAAATTCAAATCTTACCAAGTCGAATATCCATCCTGTTATGCAAAGCTTGGTGGAAAAGTCGATGAAGGAAGAGGTTGAATCATGTATCTGGCATATTTGGTGTTGAGTGTGGGTGGATATACATACTGTTTCTATCTGTACTTGTTCCCCGCAGCCTTCCATCGTCACCCTCCTCCTCCGTCATTCAGGATGAACCAAAGAACGGTTAATCAACGAATACATAGAAAACCCCACTCTAGTCCTCGTTTATTCCGGTTTTGAAGTCCCAGAACCCACCCCCACCCCATACTCACTCCGTAGACGACAAACCCAGTTCGAAATTATCATTGTTATCGTCTATTACTTCGCCTAGTAGATTTTCTTTTGAGAAGAAGATTTCGTCCTCGGGATCCAGCAAAGACCCTTCCACGACATTCACCTGTCCCATCTGTTACAACGATTCGCCATTCCTCAAACCTCTCTCTCTCTCTCGATTGTGCTCGTTCAGCATGCTCAGGATGCTGGACCGCCTTCGCTATCTCAAAGATCTGCGACGATATTGTATTCGTTGTATGACCGAGGGTTGCGCCATCATCGCTCCTGATGATTTCGCCCTGATCAGGTTCCGAGAACTCGACGTTCGAGGACTCGTAGCCTCGAAATCGAAACTTAGGTTTTGTCTATATCCGGGATGCAGGAATACTGATTCGTGTCCGTCTGCTGCGAGTGAGTTTGTGTTGGGGTGCGTTGGTTCCTATCGTAAATCGTTTATTGTGGGGCTAGTAGGCGTGCGTTGCGTTCTGGATCCGATAAGGATAAGGATACGAATTTAGCCTAGTCAACGACAACGACAATGTCTACTACAACCACGGTTATCTCTCTATACGACAAAGAACACATCTTCTGCTTTAGCTGCCAGATCAAGAGTCATCACCGCCCGCTTTTCTGTGCAGTTGCTCGCAGAGGTTGTAGCTGGTTGTAGATGAAAAAAATGCGAAGACGATTGCCATATCGTACCCGCATCCATGTTCAGTGTTCTCTTGTTATTTCTCCAAGGCTCGTGTACTTCACTTATATGTTATTGTCAATACAAGATATCGTCAAACAGCACAAGCAACTTCCGCACTGCATCTAGAGTCGCCTCCATTTTATGATACATCGGACCCTTATCCTTCGCAACATTATCTTCCGTCCGTATATCACTGTTTCTAACATAATCATCACTAATACTGGCCTCGTAGACATCGTTAATTGCCCTTTCTAGTACTGACTGGCCAGAAGGAGCAACGTCATTGAAAACCATGCCCAAACTTAGGGAGGACAAGGACGTAGCAAAGAGGTTGCTCCAAGAGTCCACAATGTTTGTCCGTAAAGATTGAAAGATCTATCGTTTTTGAGTTTGTCAATTAAGTACTCGAGGTGTTTCAAGTAGAAAAACCAGAAGCGCGGAAAGGGAATGTGAGTAGGTTTGAGAGGATTCGGTTTGGGGGAGAAGAACGCACTTTACTGACCTCGTTTATCCACATAGATGATGTGACTGCCTCCAATCTCGAAGTTACAGCTTTGGAGGTACCGGAAGATGCCACATCATATTGTGATCCAAGTCCAGATGTATCCTGTAGCTTTGAGTTAAGGTTGTATTAAAGAAGAGCGAAGGGAGGGCAGAAAATCGGTATCCGAAGTTTCATTCGAGCGGGAGATACCGATGAGTGGATCCCCTGCGATAAGGGCATTGAAACTCACCTTGTCTGTTGTTAGCGTGCCCTCTACCTCCCTCTCAAGATCGCTGTTTATAAGATTCTCTGGGACGCTATGTCTTTCGTTTTCAAGGGTTGATCACAGTGACCTGAGGATAGAACAAGAAGAAGGTCCGTACCTAAAAAATGATGTCCGCATGTTTGTCCTTTCTACATGGCTATAGACCTGAGCAGGGGCAGCCATCACTCCATATAACCCAGCCCCTACCCTCATATCAAGCAGCGAAAGCACAAAGTAGAACACCAATACCATCATTGGCGCGTTTGTGATCATGGTAGGCTGACGTCGTGAGCTAAATCCCCGAAACATCCTGTGCCGGTGGGAAAGCTGAACGAGACCGAGGTAAGGATGAAGGGACAGAGTCTACGGGGCTAACAAGGGAAGGACAGAAAAGAATGCTTACACTTCTATATATCATACTCGTGCGCATAAGTATAGTCATTCATATACCCATAATCCGATAGATGAAATATAAACTTTGTGAAGTGAAATGGTGTCGTGGCTGCTAAAGAAAGTAAGGTCCGACCCACGCATGAAGCCTTATCCAGAAATGAACATGTGAGATTGCCTGAGTGAAGGCGCTTCTGCCGTTTAGGTAACCAGTTTGCGGTTCATCCGAGTCTGCACTGCACCCCCCGAAGATAAAACTTGGGGCGGGGTAGTCGAACATTGTGCCCCTTGGATCCTTTACTTGATACTATCTGCAAAGCAGCTTCTCGAACATAATTCAGCGACTTGGGGTTCCAAAGGAAAGGTCGCCTACGGAACTTGTTGACCGTGACATTTCAAGACGTAGCAACTGTTTCGGCCAAAGATATCCAGGGCTCAGGTGTGAAGGGAACTTTGAAGTCGACCGAAAAGGGAAAATGTATTTTCGATACATGGCACCAGTTGAGAAATTCCTCGAGGGGTTCTGAATTGAAAGGGGGCCAACTCCTGTTGCTTCTGCTTCCTATGCTAGGAGATTACCCTGATCGTGGAAGATTGGTACGGGTGCTGTGTACAATATTCGTAAGTAATCTCAATACAGGGAATCTCGTTCCCGATTGCCCATTCTCAAGGGTACATATCATTATCGATATCGTTCTGGTCTTAAGGTATGTGACTGAGATAACTTGAGGCGCGCCACCGGGATGTCATAAGGATGGTAACGGTATGACAAGAATGATCTGCAAATGAATCTTTGAGGCCTGATTCAAGTTGTTCAGTACGGTGATGATATCAGATAACTGGGGAACGCAAAAGAAAGATTGAGCCTACTAAGCGTTACCGCAGTGCGCACTGCATAAAAGGCCCTATCAGTTTTCCGTGACTTATGGGAACCTTATTGGAAACATCTACGAAATTATCCGACTTATGGGATAACTGTGGAAGTGATGTGATAGGGGCACATGCCATCCCCGATGCCTTAGCAATGGTAGTTCATTTGAACTACATAACACGATGCTGGAGGAGTAAAAGGTCAACAAAGGGTTAGCAAGGATGAGTGCTTTAGGTATCTGACCATCAATGCGGGCGAGTAACAAGTAAGCTCGGGTGCGTGGAAATGCGCTTGCCCTAGTTTGACTCGCGGAAACATCTATAGGGACACTCACTACGATATGTTGCTATAATCTTGTTCACATAGCAAGATCACAAAGTAAATGTCGAAGCCATTGCCTGGTAGTATTGCTATCAAAATAACATAGTTACTGGTATGTGACAGTGATGGAGGTAGAGCTTTCGATAGTAGTAGCTGTGAGCACCTCACTGTCTTGGGTAATGTCTACGATGTCACCATTAGTGAGATCTACCGTTGAGCTGCCAGCCAAAGCGGAAGCATCAGTGAAGGTAATCGTTCCAAAGTCGCATAAAACAACGAGCGAGCCATTCTCCTCGAAGTCTTCCACAATCCACTCAACATTCTGTCCACTGATCACAGTCTATGCAAGACGAATTCACGAGTCAGACAATGTATAAGACACTAGATAGAAAAATCATACTGATGAGTCCGATGCGCTGACGGCCTGAGTGACGGATTGTCCTGTTGTAATATTTTCAAGTGTAATGGTACCCTCACTATCACTGGTCGCCTCGACGCTAACGGTGATCGAGTCTCCCTCAGATATATCAAAACTGGTAAAATCATAGGCTGCATCCGGATACCTACATATCGAAGAAAAGTCAGATAGTCAAACTTAGAAGAGATTCAAGACATACCACTCGTACCACGCATCATAAGAGATTGAACCATCCGAGATAGTAAAGTCAACGCCAGCCTGCAGGATCGCATCGGTGTAAGTAACACCATCGATTCCTACCCAAGCAGAAGCACCACCGTTGCCTGAAATTGATGGAACGGTGAATGTGCCAGAGACTGCGCTATAGGTTTCTCCAGAGGGCGGTGACTCGAAAAACACGCCAGCCCAATTCTCGCTGTATTCTTCATGGAAGGTGGAGTTGGTCTCTATCGCAGGAGACTGGCTTGTAATTTTGGGCTGAGATTTGCGAC
Organism: Lentinula detonsa; assembly: GCA_027921405.1. Lineage (NCBI taxonomy): Eukaryota > Fungi > Basidiomycota > Agaricomycetes > Agaricales > Omphalotaceae > Lentinula > Lentinula detonsa. The sequence continues at coordinate 4,364,036 of JANVFU010000002.1, forward strand.
GGCGACCGGCAACGCGCTCATTGATACTGCTGCCAGGACGAGCCAAAGCGGCACTAACGAGCAAGATGATGGCGCTAGTAGTGGTAAGGAGCTTCATGATGAGTGGACGAGTCAATTGGTGGCCAGTGAAGGGGAAAGCAGGTGACAGGTAGATGTGCGAATGAAAAGTGTGTAGTATTCGGAATACTTATAGTCCAGCAAAGTCTTGTTGTCGCTGCGCAAATGATCCTGCTGAGCTTTGAAGCTCCACTCCACCATGGTCACTACGGTGGTATGTACTACAGTACACAAAAGTACCCTCACACGGTCGATCGGAGAACGATGAAGTTTATACATTACTTGATTGAGCTGTATAAAGAGTAGAAATCCCATATAGACTGCCAATGCTAAGCGAAAGGCTTCATATACGGTGTACGTTGAGCTGGCCGGAGATAGCAGTCGTTACGCAGCAAATATCTGAAATCCGTTACTGCGACCAAGCGTGAGATCTTTTGTAAGCCATTTGGCACTACGATTCTCGACTCAGAATGATCGATGAACTTGTATGACTTCTGCTTCTGCTGCCACAGTGAGCATTGAAAATGAACGTAAACCCTTATTTTCGACACTGAATTGCTTTATCCTGCTCAACTTTCCTGGGCCTTCAAGCTTCAAGTTCGACAGGTATGACAATGAAAACATTCACACATATCAGAACGTTCTTAAAGCTCCTTGCATTGGCCGCAGCTTTCTCGTGGCCCCCGAAGATGGTACATGACTTCTCGTTATGGAAGATATATCGTGAGCTTCCCATTTCTTGACTTGAACCGCGACAAGTCTTCTTTCCATGTATCAATACGGTTGAATGGATTGATTGCTTGGAAATATACCCAGTTGGCACCTGATATGACCATTTGATCCGATATATATAACTGACTGATGGACCGATCAAAGTGTTGTCCACAAGTCATATATACCCGTTCCTGGCTGTTTGATGCTGCCCAGTCGGCGGGTCCCCTACGATACTGTCCTACGGCCTCAAGTACTATTTCTACCATATATTACTGAATGTAGTACTCATACTTTGCTCATAATCCACATAAGACTGTCTCAGAAAGGTCAAGAAATTGTATTAGAATGCAACCAATGCTACACTACTATATCACTGCTATATAATACGCTCAATCCCAAATGTCATCGTCAAGAACATCAGCGGCGTCGTCACGGCCACTGACATAATCTGCATAATTGATATCAACATCGTCTTCATAGTCAAGCTCTTGGTCAAAGTAGTCCTCGAAGTCGTCCAACTCGTCTCCGTCATCTTCGCTGTCTTCGACCCTGCTATCCAACTGGTACAGGTCGAGTTGGTCATCAATATAGTCAGCGGTGTCAATGGCAGAAGCATCGGTCTTGTCAGTGGAGCTTTGTCGTTCGCCATTGTCATCGTCAATGTCACTGAGGATGGTCCTACCAATCACTCGAACTCCCTCCAAATCTTTGAGGATCGGTCGTGACACTGGTCGTGCTCGAGGTTGTGGACGCAGTTTGTCTGATTTCTGTGTTTCCTTGTCAGGCGACTCTCCCTCGGACTCATCCAGAGTCTTTCCATTCTCTCGGCGGTTTGACAGCTTCCGACTGCCCTTCTTCGTCTGCTTTGCTTTGTCGGAACGACTAGTGGACTCCTTTCCCTTTGACTGGGTACTGCCTCTGTTCACCTTCTTTCCTCCTCCATCATCGCCGTCGTCCTCTGCTTGGCGTTTCTGTCCTCGACGATGACGTTCGGGCTCAGTCAGCTCTCCCCTCTTGAGCTTCAGCTCAATCTCCTTCTTAACCTCATGGAACTCCCGTCCATCAAGTTTCTTCCACCTACAGATCTTTTGATGAATGTCATTGTACAGTTTGATGACATCGGACGCATGCAGTTTGTGGGGATTGAGGAAGCGGACGCCCTGAGGCCAGCCAACGAGACGGACACCATACTCCTTGACCAAGAGGACCTCGTAGTGGTCATACTCCATGCTGAGCTTCTCGTTTTTGGTAACCTCATCTGGCAGCGTAGAGATGTCAGAGTTCAGCAGGTAGATGGAATAGATATGTCACGTACGGAGTCCTTGAGAAATCAATCGTACAATCTCTTTCTGCATCTTCTTTACCCCCATTCCAGTTGCTACCCTTCCGGCTGATGTATAAATCAAGTACGACTCAGCGGATTCCACAAAATCCTCTCCAGTCATGCCAAACTTTGACATGAGGAAGGCCTCAATAGGACCGTTCCCAAAAAACTGACGAGTTACGTTCTGACCTGGTTTGGAGCTGCAGACAAAGCCGAACGTTGCTGCACTGGTCCGATGCGATAGACTTTGAGACTTTAAGAGATACTGTATTAGAATCAATGACCTCGCTACTTTATAATAGGACATACCGTATTAGCAATCTTCCCCCAGGTCTTGACGATGTCATTGTCATTGGCCTTCGCACTTGCCCGTGTACCTCTAAATTTTGCCTCTTGATATTCCGTCAGTTCTCTTATTGCCTCGTGAGCCTCGGGACTACTGGGGTTTTGGAGGATATCCTGAAGTTCTTCATCCTCCATTAACGCCTGGTGCTGACCCCCAAAATTCTTTCCAAGAGGGTTGCCGCAAGCTAAGAGGTCTATCAGATGGTGTAGGAATGAGAGTGAATGAAATTCTCCTACCACGACGTTTCTGGGCAAGCCTATGGAGAAGCGCATTGTAAAGACTGGGTGCCTTTCTCTCTCGAAACCGTCGATGTAGCCCCATGAGCTTCTTAACAGTAAGGAGGGACCTTTTGAACTCGCTCGCCATCCTCTTTACCTCGTCATCGATGTGGTTGGAGAGAGCACGCACTGCATCAACAAAGGCAGTGTCTGTTGTACGACGCTTGAGGCGCCGCTCCCCAGTGCCCATTCTAGGTTGTATGGCTGGAGTGGAAAAAGACGCCTCACTGGTCGAAGTATTGGACTCTCTGTCAGGACTTTCTTCTATGGTCGGAGGTTCCGAGTCGCTGCAATCGACCTGGGCATTACGAGGGTCGATGGTATCTGAAGTAACTCCAAGGATTTTTGGTTGGGGTGTAGGATCCATGTTGGGGACTCGGATTGGTGAAAGTGTAGTAGAAACGGCACTCGACGAGTCTGGAGATGAGGGTGAAGGGTCATTCAACAACAACTGGATGGACGCAAGACCTTGACGAGAGGCGACCGCTATGCTGGATTGATGTAGAAATGATGAATCGACTGTTGTAGTTTCAGTCTGTCTTGCTGACGAGCGAGCTCTCCTATGACTCTCGGTCCTCTGATGTTCCTCCAGGACTTGAGCATCAACAGGATATCCGACCTCAACCTGTTTGTAAATGGGTTGAATCAAAGGTCTGTTTTCAAGATTTTGATGGGTGAATGGGCGACGCGTTTGCACATTTAAACTGGCACTAGGCAAGTTTTGAGATGGCGATGTGTGAAGCGTCTGTCTGAAGGAGGATCCAGAGGGAGAAAACCCAGTCGCATGATAGTGAATTTCCTGCTGCAAAGGACTAACACCTGAAGTTCGGCGCGCTGGCAATGGAGACGCAATACCATGGTGCTGAACCTGACAGTGATGAGGGTCATTGTCACGATGTATAAAATTTCCTGCCGGTCAGGTTATTGAATGCGATCACTGATAACATTCAGTTCATACCTGCTGCCGTTGGAAACCTATTGAGACCACCGTCCCGACTATTGAGTCCGCCGTAATACTGCCGAGCAATATGTTCTGGCCAGGCTTGGCCATGAATATGAGCGTCATTCTGCCTAGAATGGCCATAGGGTTGATGGGCGAGTGTATTCGTTTGATAATTATGCTGAGGATACATTTTTTTCTTGAACTTCGAGCTTCAAGCTCCAAGGTTAAACAAAGTTATCAAAGACTACACGTGAGCCATTTTCGTCCAGTGATTTTTTGGTGACTCTGTCACAAGTCACTGTTGGTTTACTTTCTTTACCACCGTCCAACTATGGCCTCCAGTCCTACTCGTAAGTTCACTCTCTGGTTTAAAAATGAACAACTTATTTTATCCTATGTTAGGACTTGATACACCTGCTCGAAGACGTCGGAATGAACTGATCAGGCTAGCTATGATGAGCGAAACTGATTGTGAGGAAACTGATCGTAAGTGTATGATATTCAAAGATTTAACCAGCTCAACCACCACTAGTACCCAACAACTCCACTCAACCAGACCGTCAAGCCCTCTTTGAGCAAGTCCTGAAAAGAGGTGAAGCCCTCGCGCAAACGCAGCGTAGTTAGTATCAAAATCTGATTGTTTAGATCGGCTAAGTCGTCAACCTCAATCTACAGACCTTTTACAGAATGAGGTACAGCGTCGGATGGCTGAGGAGCTGCTCCTCGACCTTGAATCTCAAGTGAAAGACAACGTTGACGAATTGACACAGCAGGTCAATGAAGTAAATATACAAGCGGGTAAGAATTCAACCTCCATATCCTCTATAATTGGTACTTAACTAGATGTAGCTGAGCTCAAGCGGGCCATAGCTATGCCTACACCCCAGTCTACTCCAACGCGGAACCGCATCCTCACTTCGTCTGCTCCGTCCATGCCGGACCCTGCTAAAACTAGGCCGATTACCCCTCTGTCTACACCCATCCGCACTCAAGCTGGAAGTACCATTACCCCCAGTCGGCCACCTCCAGGAATCACTTTGAGGGAGGAAGATGAGGATGAGGCTTCGAAGGGTGATCCAATCTATCCGGGGAGTAAGTCCCCCGCATACGTTGTTTATATTGGTAAGGAAGGGAAACATGGTGTCTTTTATGCCTGGTTAGTCGCCATTGTCTCTGTTTGAACGATACTAAACAACTTACGTTCTTCGTAGGTCTACATACAACGATGTCATTGGTGCTTTCTCCATCTACCAGCCAACCTGTCACACCCACATCATCCGCTCATTCAGTACTCGACAGCTCGCACACCAGTTTTACGACGAATTCCTAGAATCGGGCATTGCGGACCTTCTAGCGGAGCAGAATCCTACCAAGGACGAACGCTTCATTGTTGTTGAAGGAGTCGCGCCTGCAGCTTATAAGAATCGGAAGTCATTGATTATGGATGGGCTTCAATTCCGTGGCGGAGTTGTCTATCGTTACATTGGGACTCTTGAGGGTGCGCGCTCACAATTCAATAAGTGGAAGGCCCAGGGCTTGACTCAAAAGACTTATGACCATCGTACTACATTCTAAATATGTCATGTTTACTATAATCTTGCGTTGAATGTCATGCTGTACAAAATAAATCTTGGTCAAAATAAGGTTATACTTGAAACATCATATGTATTTCTAGGATTGAGTGTATGATCAAGTCCGTCTTGCCTTACTTCTGAAAAGCGACCTCTCGGTGAGAATGGCGTAGCCAGAAAGCCCTTTCACCATGCTTGGCAATATATCGGCTATTGTTACAGTGAGAGATGAGTAGTAAGCGGTGAACACTGAGATAACCTACCTGGTACGCTTGCGCTGCTGTTTTGCAAGGATGGCCTCACGATGTCTGAGAGCACAGTAAGTATATCGAGTAGTCAGTCAAGAAACTGATACTTACTTCAGATAATAATTGGCATTGTACTTTCTTTTATTCGTTTGCTCTGTCAACCTTTCCTCGTCTGTCATCTCCTTGCGTTTCTGAGCCAATCTCTTGGCATCTTTCTCTGGATTGTTGTACCTAGCTCTGTTTGAAGTGAAATATCATAGAATATGTTAATAATAATAATAACAAACTGATACAGTATGAGACTTGCTTGTGTCGATACCGCCGTTCTGCCAAACACTGACTTTTGGCTTTGTCGGCGATTTTTTGCTCTTCAGAACGCTCCGATTTATATATTGCTGATGTGGTACGTTTGCGAGGCATGCGAGCAAGAAGAATAAGTCAATGGTAGAGTTTGAATATGAGGTGATGGAAGAGCCAACGAAGATGGGTTGATTACACATACGAAACTTGCGTTGAGTTGTGATCAGTTTTGTGAGCTTGTCGTAAAACAGTTTTTTCGACGAGTGCCTGGACACAAGTCATTTTCCATAAATTTTTTAATTGGCGCATCAAGGGTTCATACCTGAAAGTGAGCTCCAGAATTTTCCCGGAAAAATACTGTGAATTGAAGCCAAAATACATGTCGAGTTCTTAGATACTTATTTTCAGTGTTCACCAGAAAAATGTACCTGCATGTAAATTTCACTCTCAACGTTATGTTGTACAAAATGACCAGATTACTTGGCCCCAGTTTCAACTCAGCGCTATCATGGATTCAGGAGATACAACGAGTTCAATTGAATAGCTATTGAATGTAAGTTCATAAGTAGAATAACATACCACGAAGAGAAAGAAACAAGCTGTAAGTATATCATTCATATCAAAATCTCCACATAAATACCTGATTATATAGCCAGACCAGATGCGAATAAGCTGAATGAATCTCCTTCATAACACCAACACTTCTCAAATCTTCTGGAAGGGAAGTCGGCAAAGAGCTGTCGAAGGTTCACTTGCATACTTGCTGACATTTATGAGCGGGTTTTCAAGAAAAGCTAGACTTTCCAGTTGGTTAATTCGTCTAACAATCGCAGATAGGTAAATCATACCTTAATTAGATCTTCGACAAGCGTCCTGCACCGATGAAGTGAATCTTGGTGCGAGTATATGCATCAAATTAAGGGACTCACGGTAAGTCAAAGAGAAGGTCGCCAGATTTTGCAAGCAGCTTCAGGGCACCGTAGCCGAATCTGAGGACAAAAGGGACTCACGGTAAGTCAAAGAGAAGGTCGCCAGATGGGCACCGTAGCCGAATCTGAGGACAAAAGGGACTCACGGTAAGTCAAAGAGAAGGTCGCCAGATTTTGCAAGCAGCTTCAGGGCACCGTAGCCGAATCTGAGGACAAAAGGGACTCACGGTAAGTCAAAGAGAAGGTCGCCAGATGGGCACCGTAGCCGAATCTGAGGAAAAAAGGGACTCACGGTAACTCAAAGAGAAGGTCGCCAGATTTTGCAAGCAGCTTCAGGGCACCGTAGCCGAATCTGAGGTATAGTACCGCAAATTTGTATTCCAAAAGATGTTTGAAAGCTTGCTGAACGTAAGCGACAGAATTGCTGCAAGTTGCTGGAAGAAGTGGACCTGAATAAGAGAGAAAAATAAGCAGAAAGTTGTCAGCGCTTGAAATCGAGAGAAGTCATATACGTACCAAGCTTCCCTGATGTATTTAAACAGCTGTTGCTCATTAGTTGAAGGGAAGAGTTGAATGGAAAGAGTTGGATTTCGATGCCTCACGTTCAATGGAGATAGGCGCTCATGTGATCAAGTCCTTTGTCAGTCTTTTGTGCCTGCCGGGGAACATATTCAACAAACTATGGGACGCCCACCCAAGTCCAATATCAGGCAGCGTCGCAAACATACCAGGGAGCCGCTTTTCTCTCTCTACGATGATATTGACAATCAGCCACGGACTTCGGGCTTGGTACTGCTAAATCCAACGCAACGAAAGGAGAAAAAAGCCAAAGCTCATCGCGACTTCATAACTCGACGTGTCGTGCAGACCACTTCAATCCTGAAAAGAAGAGCGGCTCAAAAACATCGAGACGGAGAAGATGACCGACTTTATACAGAAGTACTAATGGAGCTGGATGAGGATGAGGGGCCCAGTGCACTCAATGATGATAATGGTAGCGATTTTATGCCGATTTTGTCTTCAGGGGACTGGGAGGATGACGATACCGCGGAGGAGGAGGAAGAACATCTTCTTTACTTTCAGGCAAAGGGTGCTATTTATGACTTGTAAGTTGGATTCTTCTCATTTTGTCACTCAAATTGAAGTGAAATTTGACACAGCGAACTTACAGAGCATCGGTCTCGGAGGAACAAGACGATCTTAGACCAGGAACGATGGGAGGAGCAGATGCCTGACTTGGTGGAAGCATACCTGGACCATTGCTATCGTAGGAGACTGGGTCGTCCGTTTGAGGAGACGGTCAAGGAGAGGCATTCAATTTTAGTTTGGTCAGTATTTGGTATGTGATTCTTTCAGTCAGAATCTGTCAATAACTTACACTTTGTCTCGTTCAAGAGCACTCATTACATGACATTCCTGTATTTCAATGTGATAGACTTCAAAATGCCAGCTACATTCGTTCGGGCTTTCTACCATTCAACCCCCTTCTAAACAAATCTCTGGTATCTCTGCAAATGGTGGAGCTCTACCATCATCTCTTCATGAGGTGCCCACGTCTTGGAGTTCAGCCATTTCTACGTGCCCTTTGCGATCTTCAAGGTGTACGATTCAAGAACAATCTAAGCGTACAATTTTCCTCTGCATACGACCTCTATATTCGTCTCACCGAGTCTGTAAGGTCGCGAGTCTTGACATCTCTGGACCGAACAACACCTGACTGGCGCATGCTGAACACATGTCCACCGTGTCAGTATGAGGTTGAAGGAGAGGAGCCTCAGCCGATACGGATGATGCTCGCAGTGGATGGGAATAATTCCCTGAAACGTTTCGAACGACGGGAGCGAAAGGAGGATGGAACACTTCTTGGTCCAACCAGGGAGAAACCGGATGTTCGGATTGGCGGTGGGGATTATTTCCTCCAGCCTAGTCAGGTAGATCTATGGGACGAGCCAAACTGGTGGAAGTGGGTCGACTGGACTCCCATGGAAAAGGCAGATAGGATTGCCTGCACCGACCGTTGGTCGAATTTGAACGAGGCCAAAACGGCAAGGTCATTTGGGTCCTTCGACATCAACGGAATTTTCGCAGGCTTTTGCCGTCATTCTTTTGTCCTTGCCTTCTCAGATATGATGAAGACCGGTGAACAGTATGTCTGTCCCATTTCTGTTCAACTTCAATTCACTCACTTGATTTCCAGATCAAAATATCTACTATCGCTTTTGCATCACTTTATGTCTGCTTGCCGCAAGGATCGGAGACGTCGAGGGTTTCCAGAGGAACCTATGGGATCGTTAGCCGTTGGGTATGACATTGCCTGCGGTATGGTGGACAAGATCGCCCGTGGTCCTCTCAGTCAGCTTGCAAAAGATGAGAGGCTTCAGATGATGATTGGTCTTCTTCATGGGTATGCGCATAACCGCCTCTGTCAGCTTACATTCCTCATGCTATACATCTATGGGGCTGGCATTGAGGACCTCGAGGTCTGCGAGCGTTTCTTTTCACACTCCAATGCACTCGCCTCAGTTACCCGGTACATGAGCAAGTTTCGCCGCCGTCAAGCTATCTCTTCCTATGCCTATCATCGGGATAACTTCGAAACCTATGCGAACCTCTCAAAGTTTATCCACTCAAACTACAGACAAGCATTATGCATCATTGGTCGCTCAAAGGAGACTGCAAAGACCTTACGCGACCTTGGTCTTTTGGATACTGAAAAGGTGATTGGGTACATCGATGAGGAAAGGGCCTATCTGGAATCTCGAAATTCCACCCCTGAGGCCGAGTTGCTTACTAGTAACTACTACCGAGCCCTGGTAAAGCTATCAGACTGCCGTGAAAAACTTCGACGAGCAAGACGGACCTTCCGATCATATGAAAAGGGAGAATTATCAGTGAGCGGAGAAGAGTCACTTTACCTGTCTGAACGACAGATGGTCAATGAGCAGGAGCTGGAGGCAAAACTTTTGGTCGATGTTCAGTCATTGGAGGAGAGGCTTGGACTCAGGGCAGATCAGAGATGGTGCAAAGGCTCTGAGCACTGGAAGAAGGCAGAAGAGTTAGTAGCAATGTCAAAGTATCAGAGCTCATTGGACAAGCTGGAGGGCCTCATAGTCGCCAGGATTTTTGAACTGTCACGGATGAATGTCTCCGGAACAGGTGCGTCTTTTGATTACTGTATGAGGAAAATATTCAATCAAGCACTTGGTACAGGCTACAAGATGCGTCAGCATATCGGCCATGCAATGCAGAAGAGGTCGACGGCTATCCGCTCAGCGCTGGAAAACTACAATGAGGCCGCAGCGAAACTCACCCCACCTCGTAAACTCTTGGACTGGGACGATGTATTGAACTACACCTACCTTTCTGAGTTTGACTTCCTCCGAGACACACGCAGCGACGTTCGGGACAAAGTTTGGGCAAAGCCAGCAGTTCGGCAGGCAATGTCAGAACTGTTCAAGCTACTACGAGCACAGGAGGAGATCTGTAAACTCAACATCGAAATTAAACGCCTAGTTACCTACATGAAGGAGGAAGAGGAATACCTCTCATCGGTGGCAAGAAACATTCAACGTACAAATGCGGCCTTGGCGTATCAGATACGCAGGTACAGGGATGAGAGGCGTAGATTCAATTCCACACACCACAAACGTCTCGACTCCATTCGAAAACTCCCGGGATTTGCCCCCATCAATGTTCATTACTTTCACCCAGGAGTTGGACTCAGACGACAGACTGTACAGGGCCACGTCGAAGAGGGTGAGATGGAGCTACAGGCTGACGACAATGACAATGATGACGATGATGAGGAAGATGATGGTGAGGGGGATGATCAGGAGTCAGAGGTAGATGACCGAGCAGAGGCAGCCTTAGCAGTCGCCAATGACAATGTACTCTAAATATGATAAAACCTTACATTCTTGACAATGACGCTCTGTACTATTAGTGTAGCATTGACTGCAATCTAACACTATTTCTTGGCCTTTCTGAGACAGTCTGAGTACTATATTCATTAATATATGGTAGAAATAGTACTTGAGGCCGTAGGACAGTATCGTAGGGGACCCGCCGACTGGGCAGCATCAAACAGCCAGGAACGGGTATATATGACTTGTGGACAACACTTTGATCGGTCCATCAGTCAGTTATATATATCGGATCAAATGGTCATATCAGGTGCCAGTTGGATCTATTCAGCTTCATGACATCGAAATTTGAATCATTGTGATGGATATAACGGAACCAATTCTATAACATAGAAACGGAAAAGTTTGAAACGTACGGCGGTGTGAGGGATTGAAGGTTTTCCGCTGTACATCGCTCTCGTGACTGCATCCTCACTGCTTGCGTGCTGTCTTGGGAACCATAGCTCTCCTTCAGGGTTATATAAAGGACTCAAGATCGTCCTGATAGCCTTTGCCTGCTCTCCTAAAAGAGAATTTGGCCTAACATTTGTATTAGATGAGCAAATCAGTCTTTCCGGCTTATAGTCGCATTAATCCTCAATGGACACCGTCAGGAACACTCTGGGCCCCTCCCACTAGTGCTTCGACAGTCTCGATAATCCTGTATCCTCCTGCTTCCGCACTCCAGGATGAAGGCTTGTCTCCTTCAAAATTTCTAAGAGAGGACCTACAGTTCACGAACCGAAATCTTGCGCCTCGAGCTCGACATCCGCCTGGTCGAAAGCCTCTAAATAACCCGGAAAAATGTTGAATGGCCAGAGGGTCATCCGTCGCATTCATCGCAGTGAATCAAGGGTCATATTCAAGGACAGCATCCATAGCTATTGACAGTTTCGTGTCGAGGCATAAGACTATAAGACGACAACAGACGGTGTCATTTGTGAAATCGAACTCGCGACCGTGGAGCCGTTTTGGAGTTCATCACTGCATTACATGTAAAGGAGATAGGAATGGTGCAGATCTATAAGCCACGTAGTATTAAGTTCTAACATTAAGTAGGTACACACCGTAAATTACTGCAAGTGAAGATCAGGAAGAGTACAAGCAATAGATGTAAATAAATTTACCGAACAGAGTGCGCTTTTGTAAGAGGCGTTATCCTCACGCCGTCATCCACGACCGTCCTTTGATGAAACCTCTCAGCGTCAACATCGCTCAAACTTGGAGACGAGCTACTCGCGTCGAAAGTCCTCGATTGAGGGAGCGTTTCTCGAAAATTCAGCAATCGCCGCTCTGGAAGCTGTGAGGGCGTTTTGCTCATTTTGTCAAATGATCGAGTAGCTGTACCACGTCCAACACGAATGATAATGATATTGAAGGTGATTCCCTGTGAAGAATTACGAGGCAATGAGATTGCAGGATCAAGGGCATCGACATCGAATCAGGACTTACAATGATTTGAACTAGCTAAATTACCGACAACCCCATATTTTTAGTTATCTGGATTCAGTATGCGAGTTCTGATTCAAACACTTACGCAGTCGGAAACCAGGTAACTCGCGTTGTTGGACACAATATACGTGATCAGCATGACCAGCGCTGAGCTCGTATATATCAGTCCAGAATCTAGCAGGATACGGATAGCATCTGAGAGAGGACTCCGTGTGCGCGAAGGGAATAACTTTTTCGCGTTACTAATGATAGACCAGATACGCCATATGATGAGAGCTGTAATCCATGATCAAAAGATCAGAAAACCGGTCTACGGGAAGACACATGAAGACTCACAAGTCACAGATATGTTCACGCAAACCGTCAGCACAATGACAGTAATGATGTAGGGTGCAAATTGTTTGTAAACCACCAAGGACCTGCCAGGTCCAAACGTAGATTCGGTGTAAATCTCGAAGCATCCACAAACTACGAGCTGTGATAAGTTATTTGAGAGACTCTGGGTACAGATGTTGGCAACATACTCAGTTCTGCGACTAACATTATAGCAGGAGCAGCGATCACCCAGCAATTCCTTCCATATATCACCCAACATCGATACAGCTTGGGTATAATTGAAATAAGGACGCAGTCGTGGGTTAACATCACAAGGACTCACCAGAATCGTATCTCCTGTGAATAATTGTCCAACAAAACTCACCATCTTTAGAACATTCACCCAATACGATATATCACCGAAATCCTCCGCAGTATTGCCTCGCAGAGAAAGGAAAACTCTAAGGTTTAGTTCGATCCCGGCAGCTAAATCTAATGTAGCAAAGAATAAAAGACAAATTGCGCCAATGATCATCTTGACGTGGATGTCTTTCCGACGTTTCAACACACACGAGAGGTCATGGCCATGGGAGATGAGTAGGTCATGAATGCAGGCAAAGAAAGTGACGAGGTAGATGCCTGTGTATATCAGCGCCGTCAGATTTCGATCAGTGCTCTGGGGCTCATTTATTTTGAAGATTTTGAATTCACTAGTTCGTTGAAGAAATTGTATCGGATATTGAGTCTGCTAAATACGTAAGCGCTCACCCGTAGAAAATCCCTTCAGTGATTACACTCATCAGCTGAGCTTCATCAACTGGGAAAGTTGTTTGAGTAGGCATAATCAGCAGCAGAGAAGGGATAAAATGACAAACAGAGAGAACCCTCGTGTTCATCGAAATACGGTTGAAGATGAGCTTTATGAAGCCTCTATTTAGCATCGTATCCGAGGTACTCGGTGTAGAGTCCATTCAAGTTGGAGAACGAAGTCAATTATACGAGAATGACAGATCAACGCCATTGCGAGAAATGATGAGATATCCAATAAGTATTCATTTCAGAGCGATAACGCATCTCATGAACAAAGAGCTACCCTTCAGAGAAGTTTGATAGCAGATGACTGTTATCGGGATTTTGTAGAAATGATTAACAACCATAGTTAGTATTGAGGAGAGCCTTTCGGATACTTACTTGAACACCTGATCGTGAGAGATTTGATGGAAAAATTGGTTCTGTCGGTGCTTTAGAGCTTCTTCCTTGGACCTTCACTAGATTTCCTTCTAAAATCAGCATGTCCTCGAGCGGTTTGAAGGCGATTGCGCCGGTGCCAACTGCGGCTGACTTCTTGGACATTGTTTTGTCCAAAACTCAACGAAAGACCCCTACGGTGCATATGGCAGTCCTTTTCATGCATGAATACTTTATCTGAACATCGTTCAGGTCATTCACAAAAACTTCAAAATCAGCCGGATACGGAACTTTTACATGCGAAAGGTCAAGTTTACGCAGGATTCGTTCGATGAAAAGCTTGGTGCAATATTATCAGAGTTCCCCATGCTAGACGTACGGAATAATTCACCTTCTGATCGCACAAAAACTCATTGTTGCTCAGGATTTACATCCTTTCCTATCTTCGCTGATGAATGTCCTTTATGACAAGAATCACTATAAGCTAGCCCTGGGCCAACTTCGAACAGCGCGGCATCTCATCGACCATGTTGCAAAAGATTATGTCCGATTACTCAAGTTTGGGGACAGCTTATACAGGTGTAAGCAGCTCAAGAAAGCTGCACTCGGTCGGTTTGTGGCCTCCTCGCTTTCTTATATATTGTACTCAGTTTTTTTGCAGGATGGCTACGATCATGCGCCGACAAAAAGACCCTCTTGCTTATCTCGAGCAAGTCCGCCAACACATTTCCCGTCTCCCTGCTATCGATCCTAATACCCGAACACTTCTCATCTGTGGATACCCCAACGTTGGAAAGTCCTCGTTTATCAACAAGGTCACCCGTGCCGATGTCGATGTTCAACCGTATGCCTTTACGACCAAGTCCCTTTTTGTCGGTCACCTTGACTACAAGTATCTTCGGTGGCAAGTCATTGATACGCCGGGCATCCTAGACCATCCCCTAGAGGACATGAACACCATTGAAATGCAGAGTATCACTGCTCTTGCGCACTTGAAAAGCTGTGTCTTATATTTCATGGATTTGAGCGAGCAGTGTGGTTATACTGTTGAAGCTCAGGTATGTCAAGTCGAGACACCCATCGTCCGTTTTCTGAGATGTCGCATTAGTGCAAATTGTTCCATTCAATCAAACCGCTGTTCAATGGAAAGCCCACCCTTCTTGTCATCAATAAAATTGACGTCACCCGGCTCGAAGACCTGAACGCTGACTCCCGTGCTCTTGTACAAGAGATCATTGACTCAGAAGGTGTTCAATGCATACAGGTGTCTTGTTACTCCGAAGAAGGTGTTATGGACCTGAAAAACAAGGCCTGCGACGCCCTACTCGCTGCGCGCGTCGAGAACAAAATCAAAGGGAGCAAGATCAACACCATCATCAACAGAATACACGTTGCTCAGCCCAAGGCAAGAGATGATGTCGTCAGGGCACCTTTCATTCCAGATACGGTGAAGGAGAGGAAGAAGTACGATAAGAATGATCCTGATAGGAGGAAATTGCTGAAAGACATCGAGACGGAGGAAGGTGGTGCAGGAGTGTTCAACATCAATCTCAAACGTGAGTTCTAGGTTCATGCTTCGTATCTTGCATCACTCATTTGTGTTCTTTTTGCAGAGGATTACATCCTGGCGAATGCTGAATGGAAGGCGGACGTCATACCAGAGATCATGGAAGGTAAAAATATCGCGGACTTCATCGATCCTGATATCGCCGAGAAGCTCGAGGCGCTCGAGCGTGAAGAAGAAAAACTTGAAGCGGAAGGGTTCTACGATAGTGATGATGACGACATGGTTGGTGATTTGATGTCTCCTTTTTGTATCAGCGAAATTGAGACGACCGTAGCCTGACTCCGACGACGAAATCCTCGCTGCTCAAGCCCAAGAAGCGCTAGCACACAAGATCCATTCGCAATCCATCAAAAAGTCGAAAAAGAATCAAGCCCGTCTTCCCCGTACTGCTGGTCTACGTACTCTTTCCGAAATGACGGTTGCATTGACCAAGGCCGGGCTTGACCCATCGCGGATAACAGAGCGAGCGCAGATGCTAGCGAAGGCTGCTGGCGTGAAGAGGAAGAGGGCTGGAGAGGTAGAGGATGTGGAGATGGATGATACGGAGGGTGGTAGAGGTGATGATGACGAGGGAAATTGGATGGACGTAGACGGAGAGGAAGCACCACAACTGAAACGAGCGAAAGGAAATCATGGGTCTGTGGTTGCAGCTGTCAACAAACGAGCTCCGAGAACGAATCGACAACTGATGGGTATGCGTGATGAAGGAGTGAGTACTTTTTATTTTCGTACAAGCAATAATGTTTGCATCGGAAGATACTGATCATTTCATTTCCGCATCTAGCAAGCATCAAAGGCAATCAAGTTACGAGACTTTGCCCAACGACCAAGAAATTACCAAGCCAAAGCTGGTGAGGCAGACCGTGCGATCAAGACCAAGATGGTACGTCTTTCTTCATGACTGTTTATTCTAACTTTATGAATAAAATTTTGTTAGCCAAAACATCTTTTCGCCGGAAAGCGAAAGGCTGGGAAAACAGACCGCAGATGATTCTGGTAGTTGTGTTGCCGGTATGACACCGCTGATGGTAGAGCTTGATGCTAGATGGAGACTTGGTGACACCAACATTGTAGCGGGACAATGTATTTGTTTCGGATTTGACCCAGCCACCGGTTCACCATGATCGACGGCTGGGATTGACTGTTTAGATCCTGAAAGACTACCGTCAGCCAATGATATCTATTTTTCTATGATAGCATGAGGTGCAGGCCAAAGCAAGGTATCCTTACCCAGATGGGTACCCGGCTTACGTCGAACCTGAGGTACGTACGGATCCCCGATAACAACGAGAGCTGTGTTTTCGGAAGAGCGTTGAAGACGGAAAGTGTATTGCTTTCTTCAAATCGAAAGACGTAACACCTCTTTCCGTGTTCTATGTTTCTCCTGGGTATGTTCTAATTATTTTATTTGGACGGACTGAAACCGCCTCATCACCATCGATTTTACTCACTGCGCTTCCCAGCCATTGTATTACTAGCTCTCGTAAGCCCTCAGGCTTTCCAAAAGAATTTTCGCAACCCCCGGTTATGCTACGAGACGGTGACTTTGCTTATACAATTTGTGTGAACTGCAACACGAGTTACCCTCTTCCTTCCTTCCGGATATTGATACACAGTGTATGGCAAGTGAACATGCCACGGGACGTATGACCTTAACGAACACACGAACATGAATGCGGGGTTGCGGGGGTGGGTGATCACTGATGTCTGAAAATCGGGGGGCTAGGGATAGGCTTTGGTGCGTCATATGAGGTCTTACAGTGATAGTATGAAATCAGACTGCGTTACATTACTGCATGCAATTTCCGGAATCCCTCGAGGAACTTTAGCCTACTCGATACTACATCTACAAAAATCTCCACTAGTTCCCGACCGTCCAAAGAGGTATAAGATTCAAAACCTCGTCGTCGGCTGGCTGATTGGTAAGACCAAAAAAATTGGCGAGCGTCGCCTTATCTCGAAGATGAAGATTCCACCAACCCAGAATTTCATAACAGTCCTGACCAATGACGAGCTCCAAAGCGGCAAGCCGGATATCGATAACTGACACCTTTTCTAGTTGATCTCGATGGGATTCCTTCAACTTACGCTATAAGGCTCGATCGCTTAGCTCCGCTCCTACAACTTTGAAGACCTCTCCGCTCGGGGCCAAGGGCAAATGGCACCCTGACAAATGTAGGGTACTGGTAAATTACCACAGGTCAGCGAAGGATTCGCGTTGTGTGCTGCTTTAATTACTAAGAGCTCTGAGTACCATAACGGTCTCGAGTGCTAGTACCATTCGGAGACGAATAAAGTAGGTATTCCTATGGCACAGTGACGACGCACCTTCGGTGAACGATCCCGCTAGATCGGCAAAACTTCTGGGTTTCCAAGGAACGTGAAGTTTAGGTATGTACATTCTACACGCCGTGGACGCTCGGATATCGGCCACGACACAAAAACATTGCTATTGGTGTCTGACCTCGTGTTCAAAAAAACACTTGGATGGGTTTGCAAATGATATTCAAGTTTTTACCCAGGCGCGGATTCTGAGGTTCTAGTCTCAATTCGACGTAGCCTCAGCAGGTCTTCTTGTGTCCAAATTTCTGTTTCTGGATTCTGTTGTACACGCGCATTTTGCGTTGTGAGCACCCTTGTTTTACCACAAGCCCTGGGTTTCCCGGGTTATTCTTGGTCTGAGGGCGCGCTTCAAGTAACAGGTTGAAAGGGGGGGTCGGAGCAACTTTGGAGTAGCCTTCGATCCGTTCAGATTAAAATTAAAGTGCGTATGGACGACACCTTAACTGCGCTTGTTTTCGGAACAGATATCCGTAGAAATGTGAGTGAGAGGAAAGACCTTAACCAAGTAAGTCAAAAGTCCGAGCATGAAAAGATCCAGCGATATATACTCTACTAGAATATTCTAGAACAGATATGTAAGAGAGAAACAGAAAAAAGTTGCGTGGTTGAAGCCAGGTCCGATCTTGCGGAAACTATCAGATTGTACTAAAAAAGAAGTTTTGCACGTGGCCAGATTCTAAATTTTGCCTCGTGGATGTGACAGCCATTCAAGGATTCTACGGCTTACAGAGTGAGAGGTTTTCGCACCTCAACTCCTTACCGCCATGGCGCCAGCTCCGCCTCCCCCGCCTATTTGCCTCCCCTTCACCGGGAAGAAACCACGACGGAGATTATCCTTCTCTAGTGCTCAGCCAGGCGGGAGTCCTTACACAAGTTCTTCATATTCTGGCAACTCCTCTTTTACTGCTTCCCAGCTCTCGAGACACCAATCATACTCCTCACAAGGCACAATGTCTGCGAAACGAGGATTGGAAACCACTAGGGATATTGACGCCCTCACTTTCTACTCGGATTCAGAAAAGTACGACGATATACCAACAGATACTCTTCCAACTCTGCCTTCAGGTAAAGGCAAAAAGGACAAACCCAAACTAGTGCGTTCCAATACAATGACCGGCTCAAAGAAGTCGAAATGGGGCTATGGGTGGGGCATCGGGAAGAAGAACAAGGAGAAGGAAGCAGAAGCAGAGAGAGAAGCGGCCGAAAAACCTCCTTCAATATCATCTGGGACCAATCTCCCAATGTATGAGTCACCACGTATCATGCCAGTGCGCAGCAATACCAAAACGACACAGTTCAGCAAGATGACTGGTATGACTGGGACAACCTCACAGACTTTGGCACGTAGCAATACCCGAGATACCCAGAATACGATGCAAAGTCACAGCTCTAAAGCCAGTCGATCAACGCAGAATACACAGAACAGTCGTCGGCCCTCTCAGCGGTCTGGTAATAGCTCGCGCTCTAATGCGCTACCAACAAGGCCACGCTTGGACGGACCAGCAGACTCATCCAGCACTCTTGTTGGTTCTGCGTTGGAACGCAAGATACACCCTGAGGAATCTCTCACGGAAAAGGTTGATACCAGTGACCGGCTGAGCGAATTGCGAGCGTTGATGATGAAAGAGAAGGATCCCCTACAATATTAGTAAGTAATTCCGCAGCTTGTTCTTTATATAACCTTACGCCAGTGTTCTAGTATCGTACCCAGTGAAGATGCCCATGGATCAGAATACGTTTCCTCAAGCGACCAAAGGCGGAAGTTTATCTCTGGGTATAGTTGCAAACCTGTCCGGGCTGAACAATTTCTGATTATCTCATCATTTTTCGCAGCTTTACGGGTTCCGCTGGCCAGGCCATCATAACGATGGACGCTGCGTATCTAATTACAGATTCTAGGTACTGGATTCAAGCTGAAAGTCAGCTTGATTCAAACTGGAATCTGGTTAAAGCAGGCGGTCCTGCTAATCCCAAAGACTGGATAGAATGGCTTGTGGTACGTCGTATGGTTGACGAATTTGGCGTAGAACCTCAAGTTTTCTTTCAGGAGCATCCTCTGATATCCAATTCTCGTATCGGCATAGACGGTCGTATGATCTCTTATGAGAAGGCCACGCTTGTGAACAGTAAACTAGCCAGTCGCGGAACAAAACTCGTATATCCGATTCAAAACCTAGTAGACATTGTCTGGAAAGACAAGCCTGCGAAATCGAGAGACCCTGTCTTCTTACATCCAATTGAATTTACAGGTGCGTTGACTTTCGGATTCTATCACCGCGTTATGGAACTGATGCGTTATCGTAGGCGAACACTCCACTTCTAAAATTGCGCGACTCAGAGATTGGATTAGATCACAACCACCAGAAGTATCCCAGTATTCTCGATCGCAGGAACCGAGTTCCTCAAAGATCAATATTGCAACCCTCATAACTTCGTTGGATGCTATCGGTGAATTGCTATTTTCTCTTCACATCCCCATTTTGCTGATACCGATCATTGTTTCATTCTTTCTTCTCAGCCTGGTTGCTTAACATGCGTGGCTCAGATATTCCTTACAACCCTCTGTTCCATTCATACCTTTTCGTGAGCCTCGAGAGAGCGGTCCTGTTCCTCGAAGAACCCAAGGCCTCTGAAGATGTCAACGCGTATCTTCAAAGTATTGGCGTGGAAAGAAGAAACTACACCGAGATATGGGCATTCTTAAGGAACCGGGAATGGAACAGTCAGGGAAAGGTTCGTCCGGCGTTCTTGTATCACCCAGTGTTTATCGATCGAGTAATCGTTTTCTCTAGATTATCATCTCCCCTCAGACCTCGTATACCATTTCCCTAGTCCTTACACACTTCAGGTGTACAGTCCTTCCTTCTTATGTCGAACATATGATGGCGATTAAGAACGATATCGAGCTGGAAGGTTTGCGGAGGGCATATCTTAGAGATGGTGTTTGTTATGTGAGTCCATTACCCGATAATCTAGTCAGATTATGCTGACTCCAAATTTGTCATGCAGGTTCGCTTCCTTGCCTGGCTCGAGGATAAAATCAGTCAAGGCTACGATGTCACCGAATGGGAAGCTGCACATCGACTCACCGAATTTCGGCGTAAAGCTAAACATTTCATGGGCCTGGCATACGAAAATATATCCGCTTCCGGTCCAAATGCGGCTCTCCCGCATTACTCTCCCAAAAAGTATGAGACGGATATGATTTCGAGAAACGCTCCCTATCTTAAGTAAGTTGCTTTGTTTCTTCTCTGCCTCTTTCCTTGGGTTTGGCAGTTCCCCTGACAAATGATTTCTCAATGAATGTCTTTTTTCAGTGATTCTGGCGGGCAATATCTGGATGGCACATGTGATACCACAAGGACAGTCCATTTTGGTCGACCAGATCCAGACCAATGCGAGGCTTATACACGAGTTCTTCAGGGACATGTAAGTCTTGTGCGCGTCCATCGTGCAAACTCAATTTCTAATTTCTCCTTCTAGATTGCCATAGACAGTGCGGTGTTCCCAGAGGGCACGTCCGGTCATCAACTGGATGTTCTTGCCCGTCGAGCACTCTGGAAAGATGGCTTGAATTATCTTGTGCGTCCTAGTCTTCTTTAGGTCTACCATCAATGAGCTCTGTTTCTTATTGCCGATTGGTTGTTTCCTGGCGTAGCATGGAACCGGCCATGGATTTGGTTCCTACCTTACAGTGCATGAAGGACCGCAAGGTTTCTCAAGCAATGTTCCACTTGTCCCTGGTCATGTTGTAACCAACGAGCCCGGTTTTTGTATGTTTGTTCACCACGTCAATGAACTTCAGAAAAACTTACTCCAGCTAGATAATGCCGGCAAATGGGGAATGCGGATCGAATCTGCCCTCATTGTACGTAGGTGCAAGGTACGTCCTCCACCAGAACAGCTCATTTGCATCCCGCTGAGTGCTTCTTAGACGAGAGGCAATTTCAACGGGGACATCTGGCTCGGATTCGAAAGGCTTACTTGTGTTCCGATTCAAACTCGGATGGTGAAGGAAAGTATGCTCACGAAGGAAGAAAAGCAGTGGTTAAAGGTATGTGTGCATCCCCTATCCTTGCTGGTTCCGATTCTGATGCTCACTATGCAGGACCACAATACTCGATGTTATGATATGCTTATGCCTTACATCAAAGACGACAAACGTGCTATGAATTGGTTACGACGAGAGTCTCAACGACAAATTGGTCTAGCTAACCCTGCGCCTGGAGGTCTCACCGTTGACTGGGGTTAATGTGCATTTCGCTATATTTATCTAAACTCTGATTCTTTTTGACTGTACATATATATCTCGCTGATCTTTTCTCCCTTGTGATTTTTTTAATGGGTTCTTTTCAGGGATTCGTTTCCTTCTTGATTAACTGATAATCAACGACACACCTATCTGGATGGCTACCTACTTCGTGATTTCTTTCTCCTCCCGCGTTTACCCCAATTCGCCTTCAAGGATACACCTCTTTTTGCTCTCCCATTTCGTCGAATTTTGCTGTTATAACATGTACATATGTTCTCATTATATATGATACTATTGTACATGTACGATTTTATTACTTTATTTCGATTGACAATCGCAAATCTCATCCTTAATTGCTCTCGTGTAAGAAAATTGTCCCTAGCAGAAATGCATCGGGTTTGTTCACGCATCGAATAGATATACACTACATGAAATACTGCAGCCTCACTCAGGCCACTCGGGTATTCGTTGCTTGCAATATTTCATCAATAGTCGCAATATATGAAGCCCAGTCATCTAAATCATTTGCCACACTGCTAAAGGAAGGGGGCATGAGCGAAAGGACCTGGCACACCGCGAGAAGCATCACCTATTACAGGACGGCAGTTCTTCACCAATAGATTGAGATGGCACTATTGAGTGTTCTGTATATGACATACATCTTTAGCATCTCAGAGAACTGTCGACGATGAAAACTGATAATTGACCTTCAGACTCCAAATCCATGTATGAACTCAATGGTTTTGCATGGAGCCCAAATTGATTCGTGTCGCTCGCCATTGTTGATGCCCAAGAATTAAACTGAGTTTCATCAGAGGCCGATAACGATTGTGCTTGAGGCACAGACCAGTCGAAAGGCTGATAGATGGGAAGGCTTCCAAGATCATTGGTGTTCAGAGGTAGGTCGAAACTTCGAGGAAGCTCGTGCGTTATTGAAAGGTGGTGCCTTTCCATGACATCCGGAGCTGCAACGTACTGACCTTCCTTGTCAGCGCGTGTAGTGGTAATAGGGGCCGATGAGAGAATTTGATTGTCCTCCACCTGACGTCGTTTTAAAGAGAAAGATGATCTAGGTTGAGGCGAAGGATTAAAATGGCTGATAGATATCACTTCATCCAAGATATCCCTAGAGAGAAAGTATGTGTTGAATGATTATCTTCCTGAAAATCTAACATCAGGACGTACGCTAATCTTCCAGCTTGGTCCCAGCTGCGGTTGGTGTTAGACAAAGACATACAGAAAGCTACTAAACTGACCGTTTCTCGTGGAGGTGAAGGGTGTTTATAGCCCTGTAAACATCTGCAAGCTCTTTGCTCGAAGAAGAAGAGCCTACGAAGTGCTTTCCCCTCCACATATTTACGAGGAGGACAATAGCGGAGTTAAACAGGGCCATCTAGAGAGGGTCAAAATTTTGACCTCGTGGACGAACGAACTGAAAAATCATGCGCTTACCATCACACCAGGTATGAAAATAACATTCGTCTTACGTTGTTGTTGAACCTCGATAATGTGAAGACAAGATCGTGCGGCATTAGCACAAATTGCTAGCGAAGGAATGCCAGAATGATGGTCTTCTCCTGGATGGGGTATAAACGGTCTATGGACCACTATCTGAATCAGAAGCTATAGTTTGTCTTGACCTGAGGACAGAATCGAGGCTTACTTGAATCCCATAGTAAGTGGTATATAGCACCACCGACTCGTTGAAGTGTCTAATATTTTCTCGATTAGGATCCCATTTCACTGAAAAGATGTCTCAATCAATTGACAACGATGATTTCTGGTACTCACAATGTTCAGGAATTTCATCAACCCATTTGTTCAATAGAGAGTCTATTTCAGACAGAGTCTTCTCATTCCACCCCTGCTTCGACAATCCAAAAGATGTGGACCACATATCGGATTGCTTCACAGCAAGCTGTGTAAAGATGAGATGTCCGAAAACACATGCACACTGAAAGTTGGACTGACAAGAGTGTGTAGCATCAAGTCCGCTATGTTCATCAGCTTCAGGAAACATATCCAATAAGACATCGTCGAAGGCTTTCCGGGAGGTTGTTGAAATTCCAGCTCGGGTTCAAGTTGCTCCCAGTATTCATCATCACAATCTATCGGTAAGCCTGCATCACAACTGGGTGAACATAAATCATCATGATTGAGTTTGTGAAAAATCAGTTAATTGTGAACCAAACACACTCATTCTGTGACGTGGACCGAGGACGACCCAGCAAAGTACTTGCGAAATTGTCTACTGAGTACAGGAACCAAAAGGCCCGTTTCCAAGATTCAGTCTCTACTGATGGCTTTGCATCATTGGATCGTCTTCGATGTGCACCGACATCTTGAAGTAAACGAATTCCAGTACTAATAAGGACCCAGCAAACCTCCGGAGTTGTGGTTGTACACATGAACAGAATGTAAACCTAAAGAGTGAGCGATTTCTCTGAGCGCTACGTAGACAACGGGAAGGAGAACACATACTGTATAGAGCTGAATTTCATGTAGAGAAGGCGGCTCTTCGAAAGATTGCTTCATGGGCCGAATTTGACGTATCCATTTCCAGCCACTGGATTGTTCGGGGGTATTACAATCTTCCTGAACGCGGACATCATTGGAGAAACGTGCTCCGAACGCACATACGGCAAGAACTAGGGCCCCAAAATCGCGGTCCTTGAGGTGCAAACCCTCAGATACGGATCTCAGGAAAGACGGACGATGCAAGAGTGGTAGAAGTGGGTTGGATTGGGTGAAATACAAGTCAATCAACTCTATCATCAAGTCGTCTGGCGGAAATTTGAAAGGAGGTGGGTTTTCAGGTTTAGGTTTTTGCCACTACAAAATCCTTGAATAACAGTTGGTTAACAGGGCAGCGACTGACTGGGTGTATACTCCAAAATTCTTGTCGCTTGAAAGAGGGGTTTACATTGACAAAATTTGCGTTGGTGGTATAGACCTTTTTAACGTCCAAAGCAGCTTGAACCAGACTTTTAGTGCTTGAATCACCATAATGCCGAACAGTGAAATCATAACACCCAAACACCTTGAGATCTTGGGTGAGATTTTCGACAGAATAACCGTCAGCAAATTGAGCAGGGTCATCTGCATACTCGGTAATCTCTCCCTCTTGGTTATCAGTCTGAGCCAGGGTGTATTCAAGGGGAACATGTATGGATGAATTTAAGGGTTCTTTTTGAAGTCGAGTTATATCTTCTTCGAGAACTTTAATGTGGTTTGCCAGATCAACCAAGATCTTTTTCACTATCATTGGGTCCTTTGGGACCTCAAAAGGTCTCCTGGTAGACAGAATCGCGTCCACTGTGGTGTGAATCGATCGTCGAGGATTCCTGAGTTGCCAGAAAGTTACATGTAATTAGATCAGGAAAGCTCGAGCTTTCTCGTGGATGGAAGTACCAATGAGCGCTCACCCTAAACGTGGACCCCGTTTCTCCAATTTTAATTAGTAAAGTGATGATCTGAAAGCAGCAGCACGATGGTTTACCTTCTTTAGAAGTTCACGAGTACATTCGATTCTGTATGCGATGCAATTGGAGCAAATGTTTCTGGGCATTATCGCACTATCGCCTTAAACTACAGTTAGATCATGACCTACGCGAAACGGCTCCTCACATTTAACTATTCAAAAGGCCTTTCAGTTTTAGACCATTCGAGACTACAAGGATAATGAACAAGGGCTGTCATGTACTCACTCTTTTTCAAGCGACAATTGTTACATGCATTTGGTAACCTTGGCCTTTTGTGTTCTGGAGGCTCTGAGTCTTCGTCCAACGCAAACATGGTGGAAACTGGAAACAGCGGGTTTCAACGGCTTCAACTTCGGAGACCTTCGGACGATTCCGCGCTTAGGTTAAGCGCCTGTTGCGCTAGGTTGTTGAATTTTGAACCTTGGCGGTCCTTGGCGGTGTGGACTCGCAGATCATGAACGGGGGGGCTATTCATATTCGTTTCTCGAATTCGAAAGCTACAGATTTGGCCCGGCGCTTCGATTGCAGGGAGGCGAAAATTTCAACTCTGGATACCATACATCAATAAAGATAATGAACCTTCCTATGATTTGTCTGGACCTGACCCTAGATTAAGATGGTTAGGATTCAAATACACAGCACCCCTCATTTTTTGTTTTGGGCAATCTATATGTACCTATCACTGACACTGAACTCGAGCTTTTCTACAATCTTCCTGACAATCATCGATATTAACGACAAGCATGAAACCTCAGGCTGCCAGTGAATACAATTGAAAAAATGTACCTATTATTTGAGTATCGTATTTCCCTTCGACTACATTCGTCAAAGGCCCGTGGTTTTGCTACTCCATGTATGATTACGGTTTCCTCCAACTTGATCGCTTTTGTGAGCCCCAAGATGTGGTCTCCTGTCTCCCTCGAAATACAAGTAGCTTCCTGCTGTATCAGATCAAGCCTCGACTCCACCTGAAATCCTCTGAATCCCAACAAAATCCTCGGTGTCCAGAAAGACCACCGGGTATTACAACTGCCTAGGCCTGGTGTTGCGTCTAGGTTTCTCCCACCGGCCTAAGAAGATTGGATGTTCGATATTTGGTCTTAGCGTGGCCTTCTTCAAGAACGACTTCGCAAAATTGAATGCCATTTTTGGAACTGAACGGAACTTTTAGAACATAAGCATTGGTAGTTGACTCGGTTCGGAAGCGTTCAATCATCCCTTCTGATGGTTTTGTTGCCATCCTACGGTCTTTTCCTTCGTGGGGAGTTGTGTATCAGCTCTTGACCTTTGTTTAGGCGAAAATCGCTAGTGATTCCTCCTGACCTACAAATGCTCAAATGATGTTTCTGTAAAATGCGTTTTCCCGTTGTACAGCTGATGGCTTCCCGAGGTCCTGTAAGTTACCCAATCAAGGGCACTATTAAAGGACTCATTATCGGGAATGCCGCAGTTTCACATGCTGATCTTGAGTAGACAGTCTTTACTTAGCTGTATTCAATTTCAATTGGTCAACGGATATCCTGGAATTCAAGTGCTCATTTACAGCTGTTACAATACCAGCCACTGTTGAGGAGCAAAGCTACTGCGCTCTTTCAGGTTCTATCTTCCGCAGAAATATGCGTATACGTACCGTTTTCGCTGAGTAATAAACATGACTACTTATACAAATCAATTGACGCCTTCAACCTTTGCTCAACCATGTGGGTGATATCCGGATTCGGGCCTGAGAATGATTCTACAGAACTCAGTTCTTATGTACTCGACACCTCTTGAATCCTTTCGTTCATCTTTCCCCTGTTCAGCCTTCCCTATGTTATGTGCTCGGGTCATTTTTTGCTCTTCGCACTCATATCTCTACTGATCCAAGTCGGTGATGCTGATCAGGTAAGTGCAAGTCGACTTCATATTTTTATGAATCAAATAACCTGATTAAATCTTTTACAGCACAAAGATTACAGCTCAGTACGTGACGTTTTTTCACCATCTCGAGCTTTTTTTTCCAATTGGAAAAACTATAGTTGAACAATGGACAAGGCAAAACGCCGTGTGATATGAAGAGCGATATAGAAAGCTGTTCTGGCTCCCTGGAGGCGCGAGACAGTGCGTGTTTTGAATACCGCTGTTTGACTCTGACTCATTCACGACTGCTCTACATATCTTCTCAAGGTTTTCCTTCTCCAAATCAATGTACATGGTATGATCTGTCATTTCGGCATTGGGCTGTTCATTGAAACCTCAAAACAGCACCAATATTTATTTCAACATCTGGAGCGCCTGTTTATTTTCGGATGGAGAAGCCAACTCGACGGTGCCGTCAAGCAACTGGACGGATACCTGCGAACAGCAAGGATATCAAATAGAAACGGTTCAGTATAATTCGTCCAACGGCATGGATCTTCCTCCATGGACGTTCATCAATCTTACTGCGAACCAGACATTTGACATTGCCGAGGCTTTGAGCGGTAAGTCAAGCCCAGTGCTGTTAGCTACTCTAACTAATGAAATACGTTGTTGTACCCTAGTCGCTGCGCAAAATTCAGCTCCACGGAATAAAATCCAGGTTATTGTGCCTATTGTTGTTGGGATAGTTGTATGCGCAGCTTTTGTTGGAATCCTTATATGGCGCTCCAGAAAGAAAGGCTCTCCGGGTATTCTGCTAAGCATGCGAGTCGCTTTGTCTCGTGGATTTAGGAATGGCTTCGGAACGAGGAAAATTAAAGCTGGAAGTCGCGATCAGGAATGGGTTATTGATCGACCAACGGAAGTAAATGAAGAATCTTTGGAGATGCTCTCTAATAACCCGTCTTCACGACGATCCACGGGTCATGTCCGTTTGTCCTCCTCTTCATCTACTCACTTCGGTTTTGGCGGATCCGATAAACCGACTGCGGTGCTTCCAGGAAAGAACTTGTGGAAGAACTCACACCTGGTTCGGAAAATACGCAGAACCCTTATCATGTTACCCATCCCATGGAGAAGTGCGCCTGTGCCTGTTCAGTCTATCTCACCGCCACGGAAATTCGAGATAGACGCGTCTAGTAATCGAACCCGCACTGATTCGACCTTGCAAAACTACCGTAGAGCAGGATTCAGAAACTCAGGTACACGGACTGAGACGACCGATTCTGCCCTCGCCACAAGTCGCTATGATTATTATACCACGATCCACGAAGAAGAAGAAGAAGATGATGATGATGACAGCGACCTTGTTCTCGGGGACGTGAACTTCAATAACGAACAAGATCATTTGATAGCAAATGAAAACAATCATCCTGATCTGGACGAAGTAATGCTTATTTCGGGGTCTCGGGATGACTTCACGTTGCATTCAGACTCTCACAATTCTGATACTTCCCGTTCGCATCGTATTCCACCTTCTCCTGTGCAGCCTCGTTCTCACAGTCCTGTACAGTCGGTAAGTATTTCCGCATCCGTTTTGCTGATGCTCGTTCAAGTTACTTTGTCTAGATCCCCCCACCTCCTCGTACACCAGTCCGAGAACGTCACGCCAAATTTTCTCGTCGTACACCTCCTCCGCCTCGCTACCCTCCTCCTATTCCTACAGATCTCCCACCAATTCACCAGGCTTTGAATAAGCCTTCCATCGAGAGCATACTTCAATCCTCAGCTGTTACAACGACTGATGATGCCACCAGTAGTCGTCAACCGCAACTGTCGCCTCCCCAAAGACGACATCTTCCTCTGCCTACTCCACCAGATGCACATCTTTTAAGGAATTCACCTTCCCAGCATTCTATCTCTTCACCGCCTCCTCTTCCAGCTCCATCCTACACATATCGGAATGATGCCCCACCCCTTCCTCCTGAACATGTTGACAATACTCATCCACCTGACCGACCCCCCGGATATACGATTACACATACACGCAATCAGTCTGCGTCCACTAACAATTCTAGCTCGTTCCCAGAGATGTCTTCCCCGCCCTATCGCCCTTCGCTTCTTCCAGAGGAAGTTCTTATCGCGCGATCAGACTCACCACCCCCTCCACCTTCTACTCTGTCATCACCTCCGTATAACGCTACGACGTTGCCTAACTCTCAACCCGACTCACATTACGACTCACGAGGAGATACTAGCTCGTCCCTACTACTGGCTCCTTCTACACCCCCTCCACCTCTTCTCCATTACCACCATGCTGATAATAGCCATCATCGTCTCATTTCTTTGCCCACGAACATCCACGGGGACTATCTCCGCAGTCCGCATTCTGATTCCAGGACACCAGAAGGCGGAAGGGCTGGTGATAGCCACAGCGGACTTGCAGACCATCATGGTTATCCTTTCGAAGTCACACTCTCCCCGCGGATGCACTATCGCAACTTCTCTGATGAAAGCCTCACTCCTTCGACGCGGCAGGCGCGCAACGCCAACGCTGGTGAAAATTTTGTGGACAACCGGTTGCTAATCCCCGGTGCTGTCCGTGGTGCAGGATATATGAGCTCTAGCGTGAATACTAGCAGTCGTGACCTCCGAGTTCAAAGGTCCTACGAATCATTCCGGACTGTGTTTAATGACTCTCAGTCAATGGACAATCTCAGGATGTGACAAAGAGGATAACATTGATGAATGGACTGATGCATGAATTGTCGTTGGACACATTATTGCGTTTATTTTCTTTCTTTTTCGCTTGCTTTGGGCTTTTTGATTTGTACAGTACTGCTTTACACCTACAACTGAATGACGGACAGCATTAGTAATCGAACCGGGGATAGAAACTTGAATGTCAATATTATAAAATATGCGTGGAAATTTTGATGATCCCTACTCACCTTTAGGAACTAGCTGCTACTTTAGCACGTTACCAACCCCCAATCTAACTCAAATACAGCCAACTCAGAGTCAAAAGAAATGTTGGCCCCAATGCTCTTGACGCTCCGATACGTATGTATTTGCGTGTTTTACGGTCGTCGTCCTCAAACAGATTGTCCGATTACGAAAGGATATTCAAGTCAACTGGCCCGCGCGGGTATTTGATTCACGGACAAAGCAATGATCCAAATAGTCAAACGGTAAGAAACGGTATAAGCTCGAGATGCTAATTTAAATTAACTTGAACACATAACCAAAAACGCCTCCCTGCGACGTGCGTTAAGTAGTTCGATCAAAATAATAAGTAATAATAATCCTTGCCTGTTTGAAAGTTGCACCGGCCCTGACGGAAACTTTTAGGACTTTAGAAGTCGACGGGGTTATAAACCCCCCCTTTTCATGGTCACCCCTGTTTCTCCACTCTCTTCCTCTACGTGCACTCAAGGATGATTTCGTTCCCCTTATCAACGGCGCTGTTCGACTCACCCTCAAAGAAATCCGTTGAGCTTCCCCCCGAGATTGAAAGGGAAATATTCGAAGTCACGGCTCGTAGTTTTCCTGGTACAGCGGTCAAGCTAGCGGGACTATCTAAGCGAACTCAATATTGGTGAGCCTCCTCTGGTCAATAAACAGTGAAGATACTCATAGCATGTTAGGATGGAATGGATCATATACGAGACCGTAGCATTAGATCATCCCGCAGCTCGAACTGCTGCTTTTCTTCGAACCATCGACGCCCGACCTGCAGAATTCTTTTCTCAGAGGATAAAGGAGCTATACCTCAGTTACACTGTAACTTATGAGGAAGCTCAGAGGATTCTGGTTGTTTGCAGTAGCCTTACGCACCTAACCTGTTGGGCTCAAGGTCTACCGGGTCACAGACAAGGATGGCTGTTACCATATCTTGGTTCCGCCTCTACCTCATGCCTTACCCGTCTTTCAGTCAAACTCGATATGCTAATGGTGCAACCTTCGTTCTCTGATAATATTTTCCAAGGCTTGACACATCTCGAAATTGTCTCGCCACCTCCTGTAAACACCGGAATGTCCATAGACTGGACAGCCCTTATTACACTTCCAAATCTTAAGCACTTGATAATAGGCAACCTTTTCTCTTGGGACCACTTCTATCTTCTTCCTGTCATTCGAGGACTTCTCAATCGCTCTCCGACTTTGGAAGTACTTGCAATCCTATCCAAGGACCCACAAATGCTTGAAGCTCTAGAATGTGAGGAGTTCATTGATCCCAAGCTGGTAGTCCTTCCAAGATTCAACTGGCCATTGGATTTACCGACATATTGGAACAAGTTATACACAGGCCAGCTTGATGTTTGGGAACCATCAGCTCAAAAAGCGAATAAACAGCGGTTGGAGTGGAGCAAAGGGATACAATGTAAGTGCAATCCTCCCAAACGGTTTACAAACACTGAGTCAATAATTCGATAGCTTCTCATTTGCTCCGAGAATAGGGGATATGTTGCTTGCGTCCACTTTTATCGGATTCTCTTACTTTTTATTTTCACTCATATCTTAGGCGGACAGTCTCACACTTCATATTTGTTTATTCCAACTGCATATTCTACCAATTTACATATTTTGTATCTGTATCACTATACATATTCATTTCGATTTCAGAAAGTAAGAGTCTGGCCCGCAGAGGAGACAACAGTGGCCCGGACATCTGCTGTGGCAATGAGTGTGTAGGCGTATGGAGCGGTGGTGAAGTTTCCAACTGGCGCGGTGTTTGAAGCTCCACCAAAGTCATTACCTATCGCAACGGCAAAGCCATCGTCAGTGTCGTACAAAGGCTTATCGGTTCCTAAATTCCCTCTTGAGTCAAAAGAGGTGCACATAGAGATTACCGCTTATGACTTACCCGTCCACACGTTGTTCTCGACAAGTAGCTGGGCACCTAGATCATGCATGAGTTGATGAGAGTATTCGCATCACGTCAGATGATGAAAAGTAGTCACCATCCCGAGTGTTGATACCGTCATTATTGTCGTCGAAGACATTATTGAAGATGTGACCATGGCCAAATCGGAAGGATGGGGTTCGGGAGTTCAAGTTGGTCCAATAGTTGTTCGCCATCGTCACTGTGATTTTCACGTCTTCCGCACCGTTGTTGTCAGAATGACCAATGAGAGAAGCTTTCCAATGGTCGTATAATTTGCTATTAGTCACAGTGATTCCAGTGACGCCGTGAGTGAGATCGCAAAGTCCGTCATAGCTAGATGATGAATCAAGGATGAGTTGCAGGGGCTAAGCAGTTCAGGGCTTACAAGTCCTAGGTAAGACAAGATAAAGGTATGGGTTATCCTTGGTTCTTTCGCAAGAAGGCAGCTAAAATTTGCTAACCTTGTCATGATCCCTGTCGCTGGAGAGATCAAGGTGGTCTAACCAGACTTGGGATGACGCTTGTACGCCGATTGCGTCTCCCGCAGAAGCCAACACCTTTGAAATCTTGACATTTCGGATGATAACATTCTCCTCGTTCAGGACACGAAGACCGACACCGACAAGTGCTAACAATAACGTTCTATGCCAAGGCTTTACAATACTTTGGTAGTAAAAATCACTCACAGCTTCCTGAAGCACCGATGACAGTGGTTTGAGAGCCAACTTTGACTACATCGTCTCCCGTAATGGTGCCTATCAAAAAAAGGGGGGTTCGATAAGTCTGACTTCTTTGTTATAATACGAGTGATAACTGACCTTCAATGATGACAATTTTGCTACTGTTACCGGTGACAGCGCTAGTAAGCTCGTCGAGGGTCGTCACAGTAGTTACAGGTCCTCCAGAGCCTCCGGTTGTTCTATGTGACAAGAGCGATGATCAGAACGTGTGCAATGGAGTATTGAAATGGAGGCGACGGACCCGCCGTTCAAGGTGGCGTAACCGACAGTGGCGACATCGTCGTATGAGGCGCGCTTCACGAGGCCAGTAGGAGTTGCCTAAGTATGTTGTTCTTGATGTGAGCGACGCGTGGTTGAATATTATTATTCTGCTACTCACAGATGCGAAATAGATCGCCCCAGCGAGCGGAATGGTGAAGGTCGAGAAAAATCGCATGATTGTCCGATTGTGAGGTCGAATACGCTGATTTGTGAAATGTTTATTGGGCGTTGAGCTTGAATGGATGAGGTTTAGAAGATTTTATACCACTAGACAGGTAAATTCGCGGTAATCCTTCGGAGTCATAATGGGCTAGGCAACAGTTTGCATTGAGAGTACATTGAAGGTAAAGTGGTGGGCGGGCCGTTTAGTGAATGGTAACAGGTGGGGAGTACTGCCTTGCCAAGAGCAGTTAGGGAGCTCATGATAGTATACCGTGGTACACCATTAATGAAGTACTCCTTGAAAGGTAGCCTTGGCGTCTCTACAGGCTCCATCGAAGCTTCAGATCTGCAGTTAGACATACGAGAGACGTCGTGAGGAGAGAGAGAGAGTTTGTGCTAGACAGCGGTAACTTCTAATCAGCAAGCAGACGAGCAGAGTATATTTCTGGAGACCAAGTATTCTCTTTCTAGTAGGTTTCGACTCTTGATATATCGGGTAGCCTAAATGTTAGATAGGAAAGGAAGAGCCTCTAGCCGAACTTTTGACGAAGGTCCACTCTCATAAAGGATCACTGCGGACCGGGAAGAATCTGAAATGCTGAGGATTTAAGGAAAGCCCTCATGACTATCGCCTATGTTAGTGAACGGAAAATTGGAATCGCGACAACTCGGGGTGGATGAAGAACTTGGAGAGATGGATGTGTTTCTGCGCCTTCTATTGAGGATGAGAATCCTGTACTGCCGCACTGTATAGAAGATATGGTCAGCAGGGTGCATTGCTTGGGCGGGTCACTTTCAAAGGTCTGTTGTACTTAAAGGTTGCCGAGTTTAGCTGACTCGGCCCGGAACTACACCCGAACCGGAAAACCAATAGCCAGTCTGCTTCACACTTGAAAAGTTCACCCTTCTCCGTACATAAACACGACATTGCCCTTCACTGGACTTACAAATTCGATACACCTTACAGCAATGACCAATGATCCTGTAGCAGAAAAGTCTGCTTTCCTTCGGATGTACATGTCTAGTCATCCAGATACTCTCGTAGCATACGCAAAATGGTATGGTAAGATCTCTGAGCCCATAGTCGGCGCTGAAATGTCTGCCATTGATACAAAGGTTTGAATATATTCTTCATTTCATCCACTCTGAGATAGAACTAATGCCGGGCGCTATTTAGAGCATGTCATTGACCTGCAAAATGAAGGACGGATCGACAAAGGACGTACGAGTTGCAATTGACCCTCCGATGACTGGTTATGATGATGTTAAGCCACGACTACTGGAAATGAAAGCCCTCGCACAAGAGGGCCTTGGAATGGTGTGCTTGCGACTTGTTGCCTTTGTGTGCTTAGTACTAACTAATGGTATTTTCAAAGATCAAAACTCCCAAGATCACCTCTTTCCAATTCCCCAATTCGGCTCTTCAAGTTCCTTTCATTGTTTATCCCATCCTAGCATACTTCGCCTACGCTCCAGTGGACAACCCTTCAGTTTTGTTTTTGCCAGCTAGGTTGCTCGCTACATACCTGGGCTCGTTTGGGTATTGGCTTTTCTGGAGCGCCAATGTGGTCCATGCCTTTGAAGCGATCTATACGTGGTCTTTGTGTAGAAGACACGAGACACCATTCTTTGTCGGGGTAAGTCGTATCACTATTGACTCGGGCGTAGAGCAATTCAAGAAAGAACCGACTTGTAGACCGCTTATATCTTTGCCACACTCATTTGTGGATATCACATTTGGGTGGATCTGCGGAAGCGTATACAGAACGCACGTATCGAGTCTGTCATGAAAATTGAATGAAGAAATAGAACAAGCTTTGCTTTCATTTCCGTATTACGACTACTCTGTGTATTTTGTACGTTTGCAGCTAATGTAATGACAACGAGAAACAACGGAATGAGGTTGATGACAACAAGATACAGACACGGCAATATGAGATATATGTTATAATGACAATCCTATGTAAGGAAAGGAGGTGTATTGTCCAAAATGACTGAAAAAACAAGAGAATACGTTCA
Source organism: Lentinula detonsa (assembly GCA_027921405.1). Classification (NCBI taxonomy): domain Eukaryota; kingdom Fungi; phylum Basidiomycota; class Agaricomycetes; order Agaricales; family Omphalotaceae; genus Lentinula; species Lentinula detonsa. Next base: position 4,399,156 of record JANVFU010000002.1, read on the forward strand.
CGATCGGCCTTGTGGGGCGGAAGAAAGGGAAAAAAAAAACCTGCGGTACGGTATGATTTAACGTATTTGCCAGGGCTTGAAATCGTTACGACGTCGAACGACAGGGAAGAGGATTGAGTGCACCAAAGATGCTGAACAAGCGTAGACTCTAGCTCCGGAACAGCGTGCAATTTTTGATGATTCTAGGATCCAAGTCAAAGTCCAAAAAGAAGGAATGCATCGTCAAAGCGAGGGGAAAGCGAGTGAATCGCGCGGTCGCCCGTCTTCCACTTGACTATCGACCATCATTACCATCACCGCATGAGATAACTTTCCTCTATGATGCCCATTTTTCTTCCACTCAACTCCCGCCTCACGATACCTCCTGCCGATCCGCTCCTACTCTTACTTCTGACTACATTGCTTCCACTACCGTTTCCATTTCCAATTCTGCTCCCGCTTCCACTGCTTATCGCTGCACCATTACTCCCGCTCCCACTCGAAGCATGGTGATACTGCTGTGACGCGTCCTGAGGTCTACTAGGCGCAGAAGGATATCTCTGCATCCTCGGGGGTATGTAATCGCTGTCGAAATTTGACTTTGCGCTTAGGGATGAGGATGAGGCAAATTTTTCATTAATCTGCTGTAGACCAGTGTTGCCGTTGGTCGTGGTGGTGATGGTGTCGTTGTTATTGGCATTTTGCTTGTCCATAGCAGCAGTGGCGGCGGCGATATCGCCTATACCAGTTCGAGTACCCCAGCCAGTCTGTATATGCATGCATTGATGAGTACAAGGAGCGAGATTGTGAAATGAAAGGCAGTAATGTAAAGAGAACGTAGTGTAAAAGGAACACATACTCACCTCGTGCAACGTACACAAAGCATAAAGTTTCATGATAGCGAAATAGTAGCCGAATACAATGAAAGCGGGCACGTAGACTATATCTTGAGGCCGATACCACAGATGAGGCAGGAGCTTGGCGGTTCGCGTGGCGAGCAGCCAGACGAGATAGGACGCCAAAATATTCCTGAAGACCAAGAACAGAGTCATTTTAAGTTGAAAGGGGAAAAATCTCTTTAACTACTCACCACCATGGTAGATGATAGCCACCATTGTCTGTCGAAATGGTACTTTTATAGACTAGGTAGGCGACCAAACAAGGGCCGGCGAGTAATGTGAAGGGATTGAATAGCTTGTCCACCTAAAAGAAACCCGACTTTGAGTATCAACCGGATGATGGAACAGATAAAGGAAACACCATGGTATACGCAACATATGGATGCGCAGTCCAAATATAGCGTTCGGTGAATAAACTCCTCATATCGCTTCGCCATGTGTTCCTCGTCCACCTCAGCACCTGCTTCAGAAACCTCCAATTCGGCTTCATCGTGCTCAATAACTCAGTCTCTTTACAGCATTGCACGTACGTGCTCCATCCATGGCTAACCATCCACCGCGTCAAGAACTTGTCATCGCCCGAATTCAGCTGATACTTTCCAAGCCAATAATCATGTGTGAAGCCGTGAAGAAACTCGGGATCTTTAAGTATGATAGTGCGATATGCTGCCGTCCGTCCTGAGAGACAGGGTAGCCCTCCGTCAATGTGAGTTGAACAAGAAATTTCGATATTTCGGATCGAAAGACGGAACGCGGCGAGGACTTCCCACACAGTCATATTCTTGCCTACGGGCTGCACCCGCTGGCTGGTACCTACTCCTCCGATTTTTTGATCCTCGAAGCACGCTAAGACGTACGGAAGTAAGGTGGATGGCCAGATAGCGTCGTCGTCAGCAAACACGATAATGTCTGTTGATGTATTCTTGATGCCGTGACTCATCTGTAGACGCTTGTTTGCAAATGGCACGGTGAGTACGCGTATACGGTCAGGATCGACTGCGTTGGCGAGTTCCTGTAATGGGCCGAGCATCTTTTCTTCGGTAATAATGAGGATTTCTTTCGGTTTCCCGACCAGCCAGCTGCGAGCAGCTTCCTTGAATTCCTCGCCAGCATCGATAGTAGGCACTATAATGGTCACGTCTTCTTCAGCTATGTAGGTTGGGTTTTCGGGTAAAGGGATGGGACGGTAGGCGAAGCTGGCTGCGAGACGGATACAATACCATAGATAGCGATAGAATCTGATTGAGACTGAGCCGTTGAATTGTGCGGTCTGACCATAGAACCATACCCTATTACACCGAACGGTACAACTAGAATGGTCGTTTAAAAGAGAGATTCTGTTGAACTACAGAGACGCACAGATAGGAAAGTTATCGGACGTCAGATAGAGCATGCCAAGTGGCGATTTTTCCAGCAAGCGGTGCTGTCCGCAACCAGGAGGATGGTCGAGAAAATAACCAGAAGGTGAATGAGCGGAAGAAGGTTGTAAAAGACTCTTACTCAAGTTGTATTATCAAACCATCAGTCGATGACGTCTTTAACTCAAGGTGTTGCTGAGAACCTGGCTTCGTTCAACAAGGAGCGAAATATCTGCATGGTAATAAAATTCTAACTTGCGCACGACAAGCTTGGGACCGCAAATTATTGCCTCAAAAACTACCGTTTCACTAGTCAAGCTGCTAGAATTGCAGCGTCTGTATTGATTGATGGGAATGCACCTATCGATTTCATTCATTCACAAATATTGCAGTTTCTCCATGCCTTTACATCCAAAGCTGTAATCAGTTGAGGATTCTTTCGTATCATGGCGACTAGGACTCATCTCATTTGCTCTTCTCCTCTCCACCTACCGCCCTTTGCTCTTGCAGCGTCCTTCAAGAATCTTTCTTGTTGCGCATTCAACGGTGAACGGGTACATGAAAGCCACCGGAGTTCCGTCTACTGAGTCGGCTGACTGTGCTGTGGGTGCGAGCATATGCCTTGCCTTCATATGATTTAGATTCAATGAGCGGCTCGGAATTTGCTACTCTTCAACAATATAGATGGGATTTTTGTACTGTCCATTAGCTCGATCTTCACAAGCCGTTTACTTCGTCGTATCAATACTCTCACACGGGATCAGCTTATCTTCTCAAACTGCCATCATCAAGAATTATCTAGCAGTAAGTGGTAGCTCCGTCGTTCACTGACCATCATGAGCTGTCAACTGCACTCATAGCATAATGAACAATCTAATTTCGAACATTATCAAAATTCTATCACAGTTCCGACTGCCCTCGGAACTTAGGAAGGCTGCAACATTCGGGCTCGGCATTACTTCGTTTGCAGGAAAGACAATGGAAACAGCCGACTTTCATTCAGCTTGCTCCTCTGTAGCTCCCCGGATCTCGATACCAAATACCACTGTATATTTCTCTGACTTTGTTCCAACCGGGTCAATTATTGAACTTCGGGACAACGATCCTTCCTGTGACCGTCCATCGCAATTTGTTCTTGAAAACATCTGCCGCATTTTCATGTACACATCAACTTCAACTAGGTCTGGTTTAAATCTGGAAGTCTGGCTTCCTCGGAATTGGACTGGGCAGTTTCTGAGTACGGGTAATGGCGGATTGTCCGGGTGTAAGTCCACCTGATAGTTTCAAGTCAGATACGAGCCTTACAATAAGCTGCTTTGAGCAGGCATCCAGTATGAGGACATGGCTTATGCATCAGCACTCGGAATCGCCACCGTCGGAGCGAATAATGGACATAATGGTACGAGCGGAAAGGCCTTCCTTCAAAATCCTGAGGTCGTCGAAGATTATGTTTACCGCTCGTAAGTCCTCCCGATCCGTTTGTTCAAATGTTCAAAACCGGATGTCATTCAGTGCTCATACTGGCGTCGTTGTCGGTAAAGCAATCACCAAGGAGTTCTATGGTAAATCACATACAAAATCATACTACCTTGGTTGTTCCACTGGTGGTCGACAAGGCCTCAAGTCTGTTCAGGACTTCCCAGAAGATTTTGATGGAGTCATTGCTGGTGCTCCAGCAAACGATTTTTCTGGGCTCTTGTCTTGGAGTGGGCGTCACTTTGGAATACTAGGTCCCCCAGGAAGTCCATCTTTCATCACGGAAGAGCATTGGACAAATCTAATTCACACCGACATTATCGAACAATGTGATACCGTCGATGGTGTTGCTGATGGTGTCATTGAGGACCCCAATTTATGCGACTATAAGCCGGAAAGACTGATTTGCTCATCTGGTACAAATGATAGGTCAAATTGTCTTTCGGGAGAGCAAGTAAAGGCTATCAGGACGATCTTTAGTCCTTTATATAACCCTGAGGGCGAGCTATGGTTCCCAAGACAGCACCCAGGAAGTGAGGACGCAGTCACGAGGGCCATGATGTACAGCGGAAAACCTTTCCCTTACACCGCCGTACGCTTCAAATTTGATTAGGTTCCCGTTTATGAACCATTTTATAGGATTGGTTCCGTTATACCCTCTACAATGACCCAAATTTCGATGTCACCAAGCTGAATAGATCCGACTGGGCATATTCCCAAGCGGTCAATCCATTCAACATCGATACATGGAAAGGAGACTTGTCGCGGTTCAAGTCAAGAAATGGGAAACTCATTACTTGGCATGGTCAAAGCGATGGATTGATCTCTCCTGCAAATTCTGAGCGATACTATGATCACGTCTCACATACTATGAATATTCCACCCTCCGAGTTAGATGACTTCTATCGTTTCTTTCGTATCAGCGGGCTGGGTCATTGCCGAGGAGGCGACGGTGCTTGGGCTATTGGGCAAACGTTGAGAAATATTGAAAAAATCCAACTGGACAAGGAGTTTCTGGATCCCGATAGGAACGTGCTGACATCAATGATTAGGTGGGTCGAAGAGGGCAAAGCACCGGACGTCCTTTTGGGTAGAAAATATGTCAATGATTCAATGGCGTTGGGTATCCAAACCAGCCGGAGACATTGTAGATATCCTCTTCGCAATCACTATCACGGTAATGGTAACAGCTCTCTACCGGAGAGTTGGACATGCAGATGAAAGGATCCTAATGTTCATTGTCATACCTGTCGTACTAGAAGGGGAGTTGAGCAGGATAAAGCAATTCAATGTTAACTGTTGCTAGCTAGGGTTTATGTTCAATTTTCCAATGCTCACTGTTGCACCAGAAGCAGAAATGGACGTCAACAGTCATACAAGTTCATCGATCATTCTCAGGAGATGAAGTCAATCTTCAGGCCTCTATATCGTGGTTTAGCGAATGGTTTACAAAAGATCTCATGCTTGAAGTTGAAATTTCAGATGTTTGCTGTGTAACGAGTGCTATCTCCGGCCAGCCCCCGACACACTGTCTGTGCACCGTATATGAAGCCCTTCGCTTACCATTGGCGGTCTACTATGGTTGTTAGGGATAAGATCACACAGGGATAGGGCACTTTTGCTGTAAATAATTGATTTATGGCGATCCACACATTCTGCGGTCCTGTAATTTGGTAGACAAATTTATTTAGTAGTATGCTTCATTTCTATCTACTAGAAGTAGGGATTTCTGTGCAATAACGCGGACTGTAGATGAAAAGTATCCGTAGTCCAAGCGTGATTTTGAGTCAACATGCCAGGAACAGTAGAACACTCTGTTCAAACTGTACATAGAAGTCATGATAATGTTATACAGGTACTTAAGAACTGTTACGATCATGCGCATCGGTCGTACGCATCGCGCGTAGCACTTTGCACCGATGCAGTCAACCGTACATGATCAAGTCCATCATCGATGCGACGCACCGATGATATGGATCAGGTAATCTACTTCCGTGATATTCATCCACCTATCCTCCTTATCCCGTCGTCCCTCCTTCGGACAGGCTATACACCATACCGCCTTCCTCTCCCCATTAGTCCACTGTCTTCCTATCCGCACTCGTTATCTCTACTTCCGATTTGTCGTAACTACTTTAGGATACTTTGTAGCGATGCCGGAGATAGCGAACTTAACATATAAGACTTGCGGTCGTAGGTAGAAGCCTTAGTTTTAAGATTGAATTGGTACGACTCCCAAGAATCATATAACACTTGCTCTCTCCACACTTATACCTCGTTCGACCTCGTCAACCTTCAGTCGATACTATCTTGATCTCGAACGAACTTAACACAGACCGCGCAGCGTAGCGAGGATACTGTCAATAACGGTATCGAAGGTCCACTTGATCCGCACGCTCCTAACAGTATCTTAAAACTCTACTCTCTACGCTGTTACTGATCCTTTCGTTCAAATCTATATGGCCCCTCGAACTCGAAGCAATCGAAACACCAGTCCCAACCACTCTCAGGTAAACCCCGAAGGTAATCCGTTTGCAAACAACGCGCAATCCTTTGGACCCTACACCGCATCGTTATCTGCACTAGGCTCGCAACGAGCACGACACCCAGGTTTTGGCCCCATGACATCCGCGAGCGCTATGTCCTCAGTCTCGACACCCAACGTCCTCGGCAGGAACGATAACCCAAAGGGAGATTACGAAATCTTGTACACCGCAGATGGACAGGAGATCGTAGTTCAGACCCCGAAGAAAGATCGCGTTCCGATCCCTCGTATGGCGACAGTTCCAACCTCTACTGGAGTCGAAGACGCTCTAGACGACAACTTCCTCGACAATCGCAATGACACTCAACCGCCAAACAACCCCCCTGGGCCTGACGACTCCGATGATGACAACAACGATGATGACAACAACCCCGGCGCACCTAGCGGTCCCAGAGGTCCCGGTGGACCTGGAGATGATGGTGGTGACAATGGTGACGGACCTGGGGGTCCCGGAGGACCGGGTGGTCCAGACGATCGAGGTAACGCTCGATCACCGACCAACCCCGATGCATTAGGACAAATGACTCTTGCTACGTTCAGTTCTTTTAAAGAGTCTATCGATGGTCTAAAAGGCGTTCTAGCTGGTATGTCGACTAAGAAGACAGAACCAGGCAAGACCATCGTAAAGAACCCCGATGCATTTGATGGCTCCGAACCCAGGAAACTCAAGAACTTCTTGGTATCCCTATCCCTTGTATTCCTCGACTGTCCCGAATACTTCACCGAGCAGCGAAAGATCAATTATATGATCTCGTACCTTAGCAGTACGGCTCGGGAATGGTTCGAACCCAACATCTGTTAAGATCATGCGACTCCGGAACCGCGGAAACTCCCGCGATAGGATCGCGGAGATCGACGGTCATACGAGGAGATCATTCCCTCGCAGATGGGAGGAACGGTTCGCGGAGTGAGGGGGATGGTAATTGGACCTCGACACTACTATTGGTAGTGTCCTCAACACGTCGAGTGTCCAATGGTAAGGGTAGAAGCTCCGGATCGCGGACATCACTCCCGCGATCATCGGAACAGTGTTGAGTATTCATTGAGGACGTTTACAACATCCTGGATACAAGAAGAGGGGCAGATCTAAGTTGATATTCAAGCTGGGGACTACCTATTCTACATCGAGGCTTTATACATACTCCATGTAAGGGTCGCGTATGTACTATCTCCAAATAGGTTAGCCGACATGAGGAAGAACAAAGGAATGGATATAAAAGGTATAGTACGGATCGGATTTCGATCCGGAGAGATAACGGGCAATTCCCTCGCGGAGTTATACTCCGCAAACGCGGGAATTGGATCGCGGGATCGCGGACTTACCGCGATCCGCATACATATAACAACATCCTCGATCCCGATGTAACTGCTATGCCGACGTGGACCCATTCGTTCAAAGCTCTGGTCAAGGAGCTGCAGGACAATTTCGGTCTCTACGACGCGCAAGGCGACTCCGAAGATAAACTCGGTAATTTGAGGATGAAAGATAGCAACAACGTTCGAAAATACAACATTCGATTCAACACCCTAGCCGCTATGACCAGCTGGGACCATGGCGCCCTTCGATGGGCCTATGGTCGCGGTCTAGCATCCCGTATCAAAGACGAGCTCGCACGCATCAAGGAACCTGCGACTCTCGTAGAGTTCCGCGAAGAAGTCCTTCGCATCGACAACCGATACTGGAGAAGAGAGGAGGAAAAGAAGCGTGAGGCGAATAGGAATTCTGGAGGGCAGACGAAGACTCAACAGAAGAAATCCGACAACCCCGCCACGCCATCCACCTCGACCTCGACAACATCGACGTCCTCCAAACCGCAAGGTAAGAGTTCGACACCACAGTCTTCGACATCGAACTCCAAGCTGAACACTCCGAACAACGGCTCAAACCAACAAAAACCCGCCTACGCTAATCGATTGGGCGCGGATGGTAAGATCACACCTGCGGAGAAGGAACGTCGACGAAAATTCGGATTGTGCAACTTCTGCGGCTCGAATAAGCACCTACTCGCTGACTGTAATCTGCGTAGGGCTTGGGAAGCTAAGGTTAGAGCTGCGCAAACAAACCCCGCGCAAGAGTCCGCTTCTTCAGCGACTCCGATGTCTGCCTCAACGGTAGGATCGGGAAAATAGTCCGCAACTCTTGTACCCCGGTACGAAGCGAGAGTTGCGTTGACCCGGTTCGTACCAGCAGTGGGGAAGTTGTTCTCAATGCGTCCGCTCTTTCGTTACACTCCAAGTCATTTATGATCAATTTATCTATCCATGTACTTTTTGATAAGACTCACATTCCGATTTCTTTCAATACTCTCCTCGATTCTGGCTCTACAGACAATTTTATCGATACAAAGTTCGTATATTTGAATTCTATCCCGACCGTTCCGACTTCTACTCCGATCAACCTCCGACTCTTCAATGGTTCGTTAACAACGAAGCCCATCTCCGAAACTTGTACCCTACCGATTTTATTTCCGTCCGGCAAGCTTATACCTTTGGACTTTTATGTCACACCTTTGGATTCTTCATGCAAGGCTGCTTTAGGTTACGGTTTTCTTTCCCGCTACAATCCGTCGATTGACTGGGTATCAAAAACACTTACTTTCCAGAATACCGACCATCCCGAATCACCGACGTCCGCTCCTTCGCCAGGCCCCTTCGCGACCTCCGAAGAAGTACCCTTCGAACCGTCGAATCGCATCAATCTGACACCCACTGAATGGTATTCACAACCCACCATACAGCACTCGTATAAGGCTCGACCACTCTCCGACAAGTTTCCTTTCGAACCCATCTATTCCTACCCATCAGTTATGCAAATGGCGTCGCGCCTGCGGCACGACGAAGTAGACATCGCTTTGGTCAGCGCGGTACCTTTCCACCACGCTTGTAAGCAATCAGGTATGGAACCACTTGTTCTTTATGCCGTTCACTCTGAAGTTGCTGCACGATTGTCGAAAACTGATGCTGATGACCCACCACTCAAAAACGAGATTCCGGAAGACTACCACGACTTCGCTGATGTATTCGACGAGATCGACTCGGAAGTCCTCCCGGAACATTGCACCTATGACCTCAAGATCGACTTAGAAGAAGGTGCTGAGCCACCTATCGGACGAATTTATCCACTTTCTCCAAAAGAGCTCGAGGCTCTTCGTGAATTTCTTGATCAGTCTCTTGCCACCGGTACTATCCGACCTTCGACATCTCCACACGGTGCTCCCGTACTCTTCGTTCCGAAGAAGGACGGTTCACTCCGACTATGTGTAGACTTCCGTGGCTTGAACAAGATCACGAAGAAAGATCGCTACCCCTTACCTTTGATTTCCCACCTACTCGACGCTCCGAAACGAGCGAAGATCTATACCAAACTCGACCTGGCACACACGTACCACCTGGTACATATCGCGGAAGGTGATGAATGGAAGACTACGTTCCGAACACGTTACGGCTCTTTCGAGTGGCGTGTGATGCCTTTTGGCCTCACTAACGCTCCGGCCGCTTTTCAACGTTTCGTCAACGATATCTTCAAAGACTTACTCGACGTCTGTGTGATTGTCTACCTCGATGACATACTCATCTACTCCGACGATCCTTCGAAACACTCCGAGCATGTCCGCGAAGTCCTCCAATGACTCCGCGCGCACAAGTTATTTTGTAAACCATCCAAATGCAAATTCGGAGTTGATACGGTCGAATATCTTGGTTACATCTTATCCCCGGAAGGACTCACAATGGCTGCTGACAAAGTTAAAGCAATCGTGGACTGGCCTACTCCAAGGAAGGTCAAGGATATACAATCCTTCTTAGGTTTTGCAAACTTTTATCGCCGTTTTATTTATAATTATTCTGACATCGTCTACGCTATGAATTGACTTACCCGGAAGGGCATCGATTGGTTATGGACTACGGAGTGTCAGGAAGCCTTCGACAATCTTAAACTCGCTTTCACGATGGCACCGATTCTCGCGCACTGGGAACCGAACCTCGCAATGATCGTAGAAACCAATGCTTCCGACTACGCCCTTGCAGCTATCCTATCGATCGTGTACGACAATGGAGAAATTCACCCGGTCGCTTTCCTCTCTCGAACCTTCCAAGGCGCTGAACTGAACTACGATACTCACGACAAGGAATTGTTGGCGATTTTCGAAGCATTCAGAGCTTGGCAACACTACCTCGAAGGTTCCAGAACACCGATCGACATGGTCACTGACCACAAGAACTTGGAATATTTCTCTACGACGAAAATCCTCACACAACGACAAGTACGCTGGTCCGAATTTCTTCACACCTTCAATATGACCATTCGCTTCCGCCCTGGAAAACTCGGAGCAAAACCAGACTCGATCACTCGACACTGGGACGTCTATCCAAAAGAGGGGGATATCGGCTACGCGCAAGTAAACCCACAGAACTTCCGTCTGATATTTACTAACGAGCAATTTACTACTTCGTTACGAGCAACTTTCCTAGAAGGACCGATACTTCGCGCTTCAGTTATACTGGACTTTAACACCCTTCATTCCGATATTCGAAACGCTCTAACACTTGATGCCGACTCCGTCCTAGGATTGGAGTTTGCTAAAGACGATACGAAACCTCGTTGGGCCCTAGACCCCGAAGGATTACTCCGCCTTGATGACCGAATCTACGTTCCGAACCAATCCGACCTTCGACTACAAGTCCTACGATACTTCCACGACCATCCACTATCCGGTCACTTTGGTCAAAATCGGACTCTCTTCGCTATTTGTAAATACTATACCTGGCTGAAGGTCCGAGAATTTGTTCACGACTACGTCTCATCATGTACCACCTGTGGACGCAACAAACCTCAATGACACCGACCCTATGGCCTGTTGAAACCTTTACCAGTTCCGATCCGACCTTGGGACTCTATCTCTATGGACTTCATTGAACAACTCCCAGACTCGAACGGCTACACCGCGATCCTTGTCGTAGTCAACTGAGCTTCGAAGCAAGCGATATTCATCCCGACAGACGATACCATTACTTCCGAATGTCTAGCTGAGCTTTTCGTTATTCATGTATTCTCTAAGCATGGCGTACCTAACCATGTTACTTCTGACCGTGGATCAGAATTTGTTTCCGCATTCTTCAGAGCACTTGGTCAAGCATTATCGATGAACCTACATTACACCTCGGGCTATCACCCCAAAGCAGACGGACAAACTGAACGAGTCAACCAGACCCTGGAGCAGTACATCCGGATCTATTGTACCTATCAACAAGACAACTGGTCCGCACTCCTACCGATGGCTGAATTCGCCTACAACAACGCTCCGAACGCTTCCACTGGCTTAACTCCCTTCTACGCTAACAAGGGATATCATCCAAACATCTCCGTACGCCCCGAAGTCGATGTCCGTTCCGATACCACAAGAGACCTGGTCGTAAATCTTGATGAGCTTCATTCATTCCTCCGCGACGAGATCATTAACGCACAGAAAAAATACAAGGACCAAGCAGACCAAAAATGTATTCCAGCCCCGGAGTTTCCGATCGGTTCGCACGTATTCGTTCTGGCAAAACACATCAAGTCTACTCGACCTACGGAGAAGTTCTCAGAGAAATACTTAGGACCATTTGAAGTTATCGATCGTGCAGGCACCCTATCCTACAAACTCCGACTTCCCAACTACCTTCGATGCATCCATCCCGTTTTCCACGTTTCTCAACTCGAACCGGCAATCCCGAACTCCATTCCGCACCGAGTTCAAACGCCTCCGCCACCCATTGAAGTAGATGGCGAGGAAGACTACTATGTCGCCGAGATCTTGGACTCGAAGATGGACCGAAGATTCAAAAGATGCTCCCTTCGATACTTCGTTCGATGGGCAGGCTACGAAGGTACCGACGAAGAATCCTCTTGGGTAGCCGCCGACGAAGTCCATGCCGACGAACTTATTCCCGCTTTTCATCTTCGCTATCCAACTAAACCCAGACCTTTGATGCTTTAATCCCCTTATTCCGATAGCACCTCTATGCTTCATCGATGCTCTTTGACATCGATGGGAACAATCACCGTGATAGCAATTTGAGTGATTGTTCTCAACTTAGGTTTCGCACCGATGTCCGCACCAAGCACACCGCTACATTACTTTTATTTTCACTCCTTAATTATGCTAAGTTAATCTTGTTACTTCTTATTGACTACAGATATTATTGGTTTCAACTCTTTCACAACTTAAATTCACACTTATAGAAGGTAACAAGCAGAGTTTAATTATGATACTAGATGGGACAAGATGTTGATTTTATATACGTGCGATTGAGGCGAGAGGTACGAAGAGCGCGGCCACTACTCTGAACTGTAGCGGTCCGTCTCGGGAGTAGACTCCCTACGCTTCCCCTTTCCCTTCCGATCATCCCGACGATCTCCTCGAACTTCTTGACCCTTCCTCCCTTGGCGCACCAAAGCGCGGATCTGCACCGTCAGCTCCTCGATGGCGTGACGCAACTCTCTTTTCTCCTCTCTATTGGATTCACTTGGCGGGGATCGAACCCGCGTTCTCTTCGACTTCTGGAGAAAAGAGCAGCTCTGCCGCGCGACATGGCACCGGTCGCAGGCGACGGCATTTGGCGCATGAGGTTGAGGGCGACACACCTGGTCACCACGGACACAATGATCACAAGGGTTCGGGAAGGGGACTTGGAGAGAATCCGAATCCAAATCGACGATTATCGCCGCCTAACACAGGACCTCAGTATCAAGTATGGAAAGCGGAAAAAGGACAATGCACCGAATTACCCTTACGCTTCTTACGGCTCGACTCCGCCACCATAGGCTCGGCTCGTCGTTTCTTCAGGACCGGAATAACCTATATTAGTTTAGAGTACACCGGTGAAACAAAGGATAGGACTTACGGGAATCATCTCTCGACCGCGAGGCATCCCCGCGATCATTTTAGTGACCACCTTACGAGGCTTAGGCTCCACCTTCGGAACGATCTCCTCTTTCTCCCCAATTACATCCTCGACGTCCTTCTCGATGTTCACTTTCACGCCGACGACCTCCTCTCCCGCTGTTATCGCTTTCTCCACCACCCCAGAATCTTTCGTTGCCCGCAGCCTTTCCCACTTCTCCTGAGCTTCGCGCTTTGCTGCCACCAGGAACGCTTGTAACTCCGCATCCTCTTTGTTGAGGACCGGAGTGGGGGAACGGGCTGGACGAGTTGGAGACGAGGTAGTAGACATGGGGAAGAAGAAAATGTTGAAGTTCAACTTTCCCAGGGCCTCTTATATGCGCTAGCTGATGTAATCGCACGCGACGATTCGAAAACCAACATCACATGACTTCGTCATCACGACGCGATATCCATTCGACACTCTCGGACTAATTCAACTTTAGATTGGAATACTTAGGTATGGCTTTCGAGGGCGAAAGCCTAATTGGGGGATACTGTTACGATCATGCGCATCGGTCGTACGCATCGCGCATAGCGCTTCGCACCGATGCAGTCAACCGTACATGATCAAGTCCATCATCGATGCGACGCACCGATGATATGGATCAGGTAATCTACTTCCGTGATATTCATCCACCTATCCTCCTTATCCCGTCGTCCCTCCTTCGGACAGGCTATACACCATACCGCCTTCCTCTCCCCATTAGTCCACTGTCTTCCTATCCGCACTCGTTATCTCTACTTCCGATTTGTCGTAACTACTTTAGGATACTTTGTAGTGATACCGGAGATAGCGAACTTAACATATAAGACTTGCGGTTGTAGGTAGAAGCCTTAGTTTTAAGATTGAATTGGTACGACTCCCAAGAATCATATAACACTTGCTCTCTCCACACTTATACCTCGTTCGACCCCGTCGACCTTCAGTCGATACTATCTCGATCTCGAACGAACTTAACATGGACTGCGCAGCGTAGCGAGGATACTGTCAATAACGGTATCAAAGGTCCACTTGATCTGCATGCTCCTAACAAGAACTACCACTGTAAATTTGAAGGCAATCGGAGGTTCATTGACTCTGCAATGAATGAGCGAAGATGAGGTGCTCTTCGACGTGACAATCGCACGTTGCCATTGATCGGCAGTGCAAGGCACTTTTCTATCCGAAAGACCCAACAACTGTCTTCAATAAACATAAACATTGATCTGCCGAGCACTTGCCGGCTACCATCTAACGGCTTCTGTGTGACGAAGGCGTGACCCGGGGTGCACCTTATCCTTGTTTTGCTCGGTCACTGCCCAACACCTCCAAGAGCGAAAGGAGAGCTCTATAAATTGGATGTAAACCATTTTTTAGTACTACAAATCAATCTGTCTACTCAGATTTTTAATCCGACAAGTTTTTATCAAGTTATTAAAAATACTGGTCAAAAGATCTTATCCCTAACAATCATAGTATATGGTATAATCATAAGCGGGCAGGGGACTCCTTGATCCGGAACTACCACCATCAAAGAGATGCCCAAAAGGACGTTATACCCCCTGTCGAACAAAAACCGACGGTTAAAGCAAAACACATGCTGCCCCTGAGTCTAAACCACCATGGACCTCAACACAGAGGAACGAGAACAAGCTCAGGTCTAAAATGAAATAGACCAGTACACGTCACACATGTATAGAACAGACTTAAAAAGCCGAAACTGCCTGAGACAATACTAAAGCTAGAGCCTGAAAGACAGACGACACTCTGAAAATCAAGTACATGTTCATCACAACAGAAAAAAGACAGAGCGGATTCTGAGGGATATCACGTCTATAACCAAGACGTGCACACGAGGCACAAGCAACCAAATATAAATATCATGACAAAGTACCAACCGTTCCACCAACACGCTGTCCGATTACAAGCGTAAATCCCTTTCCCCAATAAACCTAGCCTACAGAATGCACCCCCAAATGAGGCGGTAAAGGAACAGAGGGAGAAAAGACCCACGTCTCAAACCAAGACCGTCTCGCTCTTGACCCTGAATGGTGTCGCGGGATGCGTTCGTAGCTCATACGTTGTGCAAAACCCGAGCCTCTCCATAGGCCAGGGACTTGTGCTGATGTTGAGCTAACCGCGCTGAAGCTACAACCTCACATAATATCGGAGGCAGCATGCAAGAGCTAACCAATGCAGTGGAGCTACTGCAACCAATCATGGTGATGCAAACACTGGCAAGATTAGAACATCACCGTAATCAATACAAGGCTATACAATAATTCCGCCAATTTCCCAATGACATGAGGTGCAGGAAACCAAGCGAAAACGCCACAACAAAGGTATGGGTAGTACTACTACCACGTTGTCCGACGACTCACGCACAAGACCTTTCATAACCTACCTAGCCTAGGGAAAATCTCTTAAAAACAAAACAATCGACCAGCAAAAACATGAATACAATGAGGTATATCCCCAAACAACTCAGCGCCCAAATGAGCTAAACCGCATCCAGGGAACGACGTACCAAAGCCAAAGGGCTAACAAGACATACACAGCAATGGAAATGCGACTATAAAAGGCCAGACGTAGAACCCGCCTGTTAACCCAAGCTGAATAAACCGAGATAACCCTACCCACATCAACTACCATGTAAACACACTCAAATGAGTCTACACCCACGAATGCGGGGAAGGACTACCAGATGCCGCCTAACGAAAATCCGAGGTTAAACGAGTCACAATCTGCTCATAAAACCCCAATCGTCTCGTCCCCTGACAAGACCAACCGAAAAGTCCCCAACCAGACAACCCAGTCCCAGGGCTCCCCTCCCCGAAGGTCATCCACAGCAGATTCTGACGAGGACATGCAACGCGAATCCGAGGACGAAGGATCCAACACCGAACACGGACCGAGCATTCCACGTCACAAAGCAGCGTACAACCCCCCCGTCGACCCCGGGAACACATCCATGCACACCCAAAGGGAAGTCAGTGATGTCTTCACTGCTGGAATGCAAGTCCTCGTCACTGCGGCACCAAACAAAGGTACCACCTCCATACCTGGAATCCCCTACCCTACTCCCCAGGTCAACAGCGACGATGAACAAGAAATCCGCAGACCAAACACCCGTACCATCCCCTTTACAAACAGAACGGCAATGCCTGCGCTCACCCTGATCAAGGTGAATAGCTTTGACGAGGAACGAACCCGTATAGTCTACGGAACTGGAGAGAACCCCCATGGCCGCATCGAGGAACCGGAAGCGTTCTACTCTGTTGGCGAAAAACTAATCCTACAACACTGCTCTGCCAATGAGGGACACTTCCTCAAAGCCCTCTTCTATCCCTCCTATGTCTTCCAAGAGGTCACACCCAATCGCGTTGAGAGATACTGCGAGCCAGACAGCGGGTTCCTAGCCCTCATATTCTTTAATGGTGGTAACACCCTACACACAAAATACAGGAAAACAGTATCGGACCTTACAGAATTCCTCATCCGAATCGGATGTGGTGCCAAAGACATCCAGATCAACGCTCCATTCTACCAGCGTCCCAAAACCAAGGAGAACAACACCAGCCAACAAAGCACGAGCCGAAGCCGAGGCGGAGCACCAAAAGGGAAAGCCAAAATCAGGACGAACCAAGGGGGACTCTCGCCAGTAGGACACCCGAAAGAGAATGACAAATATATAGGCCCAAACACTGCCTTTGTCAAACTCGAATCATTCTCTCTTCAAAGGAAGCTCCTACGCTTCCAGACGATTGCGGTCTCCAAGACACTAACCTTCCATGTCATAACCCCATCCATCATCTATCGCCCCTGGATCGTATGCACCATGTTCGCGAACACCTTGAAAACCAGCGAATACATCAGCGACGGAATTAGGTGGGCCATCAGAAAAGCCATTCGCGATGACCCCACCCTCGTAAATACAATCGCCGAATGCTCGGGAAACATGGGAACAGCTCAACAACGAGTACAATTCTTCACCGACACAATTGAGGTCTGTAACGCGAACTACACGGCAACAAAAGAAGGACAAGTACGCAGTGCATGGCTGACCTACGCGTTGTCAGCGACTCAGTAGCTCAACGCTAAGCCAGGTGTCACACAGAGAGAATAGATCAAAAGACGATGGATAATGTAGGAGGAATGTGTCCTCAGATACTTGTCTAACTACAGAGGAGAATAGACGAGATCAGAGATAGAGGCTATTCTACAAAATACTCTGTCTTATATACATATTCGGAGATGAACCCATGGGAACTATCTCGCTCCATAACCATGAGGCTATACAATAAGAGTCGCTCGTATCCATAAGTAAAGCTGTCTGTATACAACGATGAAACAATGAGGTAATATAAAAGAATGTATGTAGACGGCCTAGATCTGTCAATGCCTCGACAGACACGAGAGAGTCGCGTCGACAATTAATGATAGCATGGGAACAGCAAGGCTGTCGCATGTTTATAAATAAAAGAAAAGGAAAAGATAAAAGAATAATACAAACGCTTGTGTGAGCGCTTACGGCGCTTAACATACCTAAAAGGGAATGAGCGTCTAAAGTACTAAAAGAGAATAAAAGAAATGAAGAAGAGAGTTCGTAACATCACCCTCTCCTCAGGGCACGAGTTCCACGACGTGCTTGTCGTAAGAGGAAATTTTCGGATGGTAGTGAAGCGGAATTAGGTTCGGTGTCGAGTGGTGTGATAGGTCTGAAGAGTTCTGTCGGAAATAAGGAAATAGGTACTTCTATGCGTCGAAGTGTTGCGGGTTTTGGCTTCGTTGGATTCTTTTTGTGGAATTCTTTGAGTAACTGGTCAACATTAGTAAGATTTGACCGTGGTTCCCATGTCTGTTCGTGAGAACCGTATCCCTTCCATTGTACTTTATACTTAATGCCTCTGCCTGCTTTCTTTGAGTCAAGAATTTCCTCTACTTCAAATTCTTCTTCACCGCCAACAACTACAGGTGGTGGGCGAGTATTTCGTGGTTGAGTAGGAAAGCGAGGTTCTTTATACGGGGTGAGAAGAACTTCATTGAAGACGTTATGTACATGTTTCCATGTACGTGGGATTTCCAGTTTATAGGAACTGGCGCCTACTTTCTGCTGAACCGTGAACGGTCCGTATCTCTTGTTGCCTAATTTCTTCATTGGACGATCTATCGATAGGTTGGTTCCTTCGAGCCAAACCTTATCACCAACTTTGTACTCTATCCCTTCCTTCCGCTTTCCATCGAACTGCGCTTTCATAACCTCCTTCGCCTTCTCTAAAGCTGATCCTACTTCTTTGCGAATCTTCTTCATTCCATCCACAAAGGCTTGTGCCGTGGGGTTGTCCGAAGTCATTTGAGTTGCCGTGCCTTTGTAAGGATGTCTTCCATTATCTGCGAAGAAGGGCGAAACCTTTGTTGCTGAGTGTTACGCCTGTGCCAGACCAATCGACCACCTTCCGATCGAATCGATAGTCGATTCATTCTGATACTTAGGCCGAACCTTTCCGGTCAGTCTTCCGGTCGGATCGATCGTCGAATGCCTCCGGATCAATAATCAAATACCTCCGAATCAACAATCGAATAATTCCGGATTGATAACCGAATGACTTATTCGCATTTCCAGAGCTTTTGCATTCATTATCAGCTCCGTATCTTCGATTCTATTCTCGATAGCTTCGGACAGCTTCGAAAGGTATTTGTCCGAGATTCCCACGCCCTTATTGTCTTATATTTCACCTCGGGTAAACCTTTATATTGCTTATTGTTCTTTATTTAACAATTAGGCAATTTACTACTTAAGTACACTGTTTAGTATCGTTTCCCCAGCTTGAAATAAAAGTTACCTTCTATCCTTCTTCTACATTACGCTTAGTCACGTCCGGATCAATCGATCGGTTCTGTCCGACGTTCCGGAACTTCTTTCTTCTTCGCACTTCGCAGGGACACCCAGATAGCGTGTAGGGAGCGTTGCCGAAAGCTTCGCTGAAGTCCCATCATACTTCCGAGGACCGTGTAGCCCTTTCGAGTACATCCTTGTGTCACAGCCACCATTCCCACACTCGGAACTTCGTCCGGAGCCTCCGGAACCTCGATCGTAATCCTTTCCGGTTGCACGGCCTTAACACTGAGTGAACTTTATCGTTATAGTTGAACTCTGCTAGCGGTAACCATTTGTGCCAATTATTCTGTTGATAATTAATAAACAAACGGAGATACTGTTCGATCTCTTGATTTGTTCAAGTCTATCAACGTGGTTTCTGTTTCTACGGATTTCTGATAGAAATTCGTCTTCTGGTGTGGAGATACCTAGAGCGCGAATGAAAAGTTCCGGTTTCAGAAGAGTAATGTTCTCGTTATCCTTTTCCCCCGTCTCAAGACCTGTCATCCTTGACAGTGCATCGGCTTTCGTCATGGATTTTCCTGGTTTATGAACAAGATTAAAATCATATTCTGCGAGTTCAAGAACCCATCGAGCTTGTCGCCGATTAAGTTTCTGGGGTTTCTTGAAATATTGTAGATTCGCATGATCTGTAAATATTTCAATCTGTTCTTCAGCACCGAGGAGGTATTGACACCAGTCGTCGAGAGAATCCATAATTGCCATAAGTTCCTTGTCATAGATCTCATAATTCCATTCTACTTCGTTGAGCGAACAAGATCGGAATGCGACAGGCCACCATTTGCCATCAACAAACTGGGATAGAAGAGCACCATTCGCAAAGTCAGAGGAATCAGCTTCGAGTCGGAATTTTCCATGGTTTCTGGGAATAAGAAGAACAACTTCTTCACAAATCCGACGTTTGAGTTCCTCAAATGCAAATTGTTGTACTGTAGTCCATTCCCACTTCGAATTCCCAGTTAGTTTTGTTAATGGTTTTGCGACTTTACTGAATCCTCGGATGAACCGCCTGAAGAAGTTACAGAATCCTAGAAACTGTAGAATATCGTGTTTCTTTAAGGGTGTCAACCATTCGCGTACTGCTTGTACTTTCTTGGGGTCCATATGTATGGTTCCGTTCTCGATGATAATGCCAAGGTATTCTATACGAGTCTTTTCGAAGGAACACTTCTCAGGTTTTAGGAAAAGTTTATGTTCACGGAGGACATCGAGTACTCTATTTACAATGGCACGGTGACTCTCCAAGTCATCCGTGAAGACAAGAATGTCGTCCATGTAAACTATTATGTGACCTTCATTGACCAAGTCCCGAAGGATATAGTTCATGAACGCCTGAAACGTTGCCGGGGAATTGGTGAGTCCAAAGAACATAACAGTTGGTTCAAATAGTCCTCGATTGGTCCTGAATGCGGCTTTCCATTCGTCCCCTTCCTTGATTCAAATATTATTGAATCCCCAGCGGACGTCCATCTTCGTGAAGAATTTTGCACCCTTTAAGTGATCAATCAACTCCTGAATGAGAGGGAGTGGGTATCGGTTTTTAACTGTCATCTCATTCAGTTTGCGATAATCTTGCACTGGTCTAAGGGTACCATCTTTCTTTTTGACGAAGAAGAATGGTGAGGCCATCGGTGACGTCGAAGGTCGGGTTCGTCCAGTTCGAATATTCTCCTCAAGGAACGTGTCCAGTGCTTCCTGTTCCTTTGGGTTCAAAGGATAGATCTTGCAATCTAGTGGTTTAGAACCAGGCGTTAACTCAATTGCATGATCCCAGGGGCGTCGTTGTGGTAACTGGTCGAATTCCTTTTGACTGAACACGTCTGGATATTTTTTAACATATGGTCGAGACGTGTCAAAATGCTCCTTTGTCTTCTGTTCGGCTTGTTCCTTCGTCCATTTTCTGGAATCTACTTGTTCCTGTACATATCGGTCCCAGTCAAATATGAACAGTCTTTCGCCGTCTTGGAGGAGCGCTCGGGTTTGTACGTCTTCGGGTGTCCAGAAGTGAGGATTATAACCGCATTTGGAGGGACATCGGTCGAAGGTGACTTCTGACTTGATCCAGTTGATACTTGGATTATGATATCGTAACCAGTCTAGTCCTAGGAAAATGTGTTGTTCTCCTAGATTCACAACGCCGAACTCAACGCATTCTGAATGATCTCCAATGGTTATACGGACTTCAACATACTTGGTTATGGAGCCGTTCTCGTTGAGTGTGCCATCAGCATTGTAAACAGGTACTCGGATGGGTAAATCTTTGGTCGGAATCCTATGCCTTTCCACAAATTTTGCATCTATGCATGAACCTGTGGCTCCACTGTCAACTAGTCCTTGTGTGACTATTTGCCTGTTGTCCTCTAATGTTTCGACAATGACTGGTAGTCTCAAGCTCTTTCCGTGTGTTCCACGAACATAGCTTCTTTTGCTTGCGAGACTCCTAACAGCTTTGACTGCCGTTCTCCAATTTAGTGCACGTATTTCCATGACGGTTTCCTCTGAAGCTTCTCTCATTCGCGAGGAAGGCATCCAAACTCTTAAAAGTCCAACAGCTCTTGGAAGTTCCTCTTCCTTGAGTCTTTGAGCAGTCCATTCAGCCGTGCCGGGTTCGTAGCGTATAGGGTTTTTGTCTACTTTGGATTTTTTTATAAATGCAGGTACGTGTTTCTCTACATTACCATATTTAATAGTGAAATCCAGTCCACTATCTACTATATCCGAAGTATTTAATTTAGAGTGCTCCACCAGACCTATATCTACTGGGGAGCTCTTACAAAACCCATACTGTTCACCCAAGCGGTGAACAAATTCATGTCCATTCCTGCTGGTAATCCTGGTACCGTGTCTACGCTATTTATGCTAGTTTCTTCGCTAATGTTGTCCGTTCTCTCACTATTATAGTCCGTAAGTTCTACGCTACGAACCGCGGCTTTGCCCTTCTTCGGGCAATTCCTACTAATGTGGCCTCTTTCGCCACAGTTGAAGCAAAGGCTGTTCGCCCTCACTCGATCTAAGTCCATGGGACGTCCGGTGCCTCCAAAGGTCGTTCCCGTCCCATCCCGTCTTGCTATTACTGGGGAAGAAGGTCCTACCGCTCGAGGTCCTTCCCATTTCTTTGGCTCTTGCCTACCGTAGGCCTGTTGCGTGGATCCCTGTCCACGGCTTTGTCCCTGTGAGCTGTAATTTCAGCTCGAGTTGTTATATCCGCGCTTCTGCTCATCGTAGCGGCGGCGGATTAAATCATTACCTGTGACGAGTTTCTTTAACTCATCATAGCTTTTGAACTCCTCAGTCCTCGTTCGGACTAGGTCGCTCATGATGTTCGGGTTGACCGCTCTTTCTGCCAACTGGAGTACGTACTCGCTCTTCTTGTCATACCCCACCTCTTTCAACAGGAGTTTGAACTCCTTGAAAAAGTCGTCAGCTTTCATCCGACCTTGCTGAATGCGATTCAGCTTGTCCATTGCTTCTTTCTTTTGAGAGACATTAGAGAAGCTACCCTTCAGTTCTACTAGGAACTCAGTGAAATCCACGTTCCATTCACCGCTGGCTGCATCTTGGTGTTCGCTGGTGTACACCTCTGCCCAATCATCAGCTCTACCTCCTCGAATGTAGGAGATGGCTACACCAATAGCTTCGTCATCATCACTGACCTGTCGTGTCCTTCGCAGGTCATGAACGTAGGCGAGGAGTGTACGGAGCCAACCTCTGAATTTGGACGTGTCTCCTGTGAATACGTCAGGTTCTTTGACGATTGTTTTTCGGGAATAACTGAATGAAGGAGTATCGGGGGTATCGGAATTATCGGCAGAATTATTGGCGTGCATGGAGGTGTTATTTGGGTCAGACATTTCTGAGCCAAGTTCGGTAGTAAAAGATGGGGTGGGAGTGGGAGATCCTAAATGGATGGTTGAGTCGGAGTTTGAGTCCGACGGTGAAGGTGAAATGGATCGAGAAGCGCGCGATCCAGGAAGTGTGAAGTCCTGAGGTCTTGACGCGAAAGCCAGGATAGGAGGGAGGGATGCTTAGGGGTAAAGAGTTTGCGTCGATTTATGTACTCGTCCAGAAGACTGTCTACACTCGCTCCTCGCGCAGTGTTGTCTCTCGGATCGCTAGTGCAGACGTTCATATTTCCAACGCCCCACTATCGAATCTTCCAAAGAAGAAACTCGATTATTTGTTACTAGTCCTGATTTACACTTCTTGGTAGAAGTCAGGCGCACTAGTGAGAGTATTTTCCTCTCAGCACGGGTTGAGCCATACCACAAAGTCTCGATGTGGGTATGTATTCTATAATCGCTGTCTATACGCTGCCCCTGAGTACAGGCAAACTATAGGGATGAGGTAGTGGATAATGAAGGAAGAAGAGGTAGGTGCGATTGTGAGTAAAAAGATGTAGAGAAGAAGTTTATAACGCAGCGGGTTCCAGTGTCCAACCAAAGTGTTGAAGACTAGGGAGTGTGACGAGTGGGTCGGTAGAATCTCTGATCTTCTGTCAGCGACTCAGTAGCTCAACGCTAAGCCAGGTGTCACACAGAGAGAATAGATCAAAAGATGATGGATAATGTAGGAGGAATGTGTCCTCAGATACTTGTCTAACTACAGAGGAGAATAGACGAGATCAGAGATAGAGGCTATTCTACAAAATACTCTGTCTTATATACATATCTGGAGATGAACCCATGGGAACTATCTCACACCGTAACTGTGAGGCTATACAATAGGAGTCACCCGTATCCATAAGTAAAGCTGTCTGTATACAATGATGAAACAATGAGGTAATATAAAAGAATGTATGTAGACGGCCTAGATCTGTCAATGCCTCGACAGACACGAGAGAGTCGCGTCGACAATTAATGATAGCATGGGAACAGCAAGGCTGTCGCATGTTTATAAATAAAAGAAAAGGAAAAGATAAAAGAATAATACAAACGCTTGTGTAAGCGCTTACGGCGCTTAACATACCTAAAAGGGAATGAGCGTCTAAAGTACTAAAAGAGAATAAAAGAAATGAAGAAGAGAGTTCGTAACATGCGTTGCCAAATCCGAAGGAAGGAACCTACCAAGAGATGGATGCTCGGGAACAGAAGACCCGCACGATGGTCAGTAAACTCCGTCTGCAATTCGAAGACATAGATGTCTGGGGTGAGGTGATCAAGTGCACGAAGTGCAAACTACTCGAACACCAAGCCTATCAGTGCATCTTTCAGACTGGGACCACCTGGAAGGGCCCTACAGAAGGGATCAATGAGGTTCTCAATGAACTCCGGAATGTGAAGAAGACAGGTCAGACCTCCTAAACTGTTCACTACTGTAGACACACAGTAAACTGTAGGGTATCGATAATTTCGCACACATACTAGTCGAACATGTACACATGAACATAAAATATACTTCAGAATTGGTTTCAACACAACTACCTGAACTTGGGATAAGAAGAAGACGCAAACTAGAAATGCGCAAACCTTTACCACTTAATATACTGACTGGAAGCTTGCTTTCAGGACAGGACGTGGGATAAGGAAACGTGTTCAGAATCCGTTGAGGCTGACTCCTCAACAGACACTCTGTACGCCCCAATGGTGGGGCTATTGAGCCCGGGGAACACCTGCCAGCACTCCTGGCCTCCTATTGTCTAATCAGTGGTTGTACCCAAGTACCCTCTGATATTCATTACAGAATCCCCAATACCGGTAAGTTACTTTCTGACCCTCGCGAGGCAGCAAGTATAAACCACTCTACGCAACAAACAACAAATCCAATCAAACTCAAAATTCAAGGCAACACAACGGGAATATGGACACAAACACCTCTGACCCCAGAGGGAGTGCAGCCGATGCCC
The DNA here is from genome assembly GCA_027921405.1 of Lentinula detonsa. Lineage (NCBI taxonomy): Eukaryota > Fungi > Basidiomycota > Agaricomycetes > Agaricales > Omphalotaceae > Lentinula > Lentinula detonsa. The sequence continues at coordinate 4,424,060 of JANVFU010000002.1, forward strand.
CCGACCACACTCCTGAGGAAGGGTTCAGAGGAGGAGGTGAACCATCTCCACAAAGAGATATCAGGTATCTAGACCAGATACCTGGACCAGCCACCAATGGCATGGAGGGGCAAAACGCCCGTAGTCCAGATAATATCACGGACACTGTCAACAGACAACTAGAAGGTGATACACCACCAATAAATCCACCAAGGGAACAAAGGCATATAATGCCCACAACTGCCAGTGTAGCACACGACCCACAGCAAAACAGCCAACTAATGGCAAACGGAGAAGGCAACCGGGGTCACCACTCACAAACAAAACAACGCAGGTGCAAAAAACACACGAAGTCCTCAATTAAGATAGCAGCCTTAAACATCCAAGGACATGGAGTGATGAACCCAGAACATCAGGAAAATAAGTGGTTACACATGCGACAAGTGCTACACCAACATAAAATAGGAATTATGATAGTGGGAGAGGCCCATCTGGACTCCAAAAGGCGTGACGATATCGAACAAGTTCACGGCGCAAGTCTAAAAATCTTCTTCTCAAAACGGCAGGACACATCTAATGCAGCTGGAATAGCATTTGTACTAAACAAAAGTATCACCAACACAGAGAGAATACAAACCTACAAGGTAATCACAGGACATGCCCTTCTCATAGAACTTGAATGGCACAATAATGAGAGACTGTCAATACTTGGAATTTACGCCCCCAACATAAACATGCAGGAGAACGCAGCCTTCTGGGAACAGATCAAGACTTTCTTTGAATGGAACCTGAGAATCCAAAAACCAGACCTAATGATGGGGGACTGCAATGTTGTGGAAGAACAAATTGACCATCTACCAATGAGAAACGATATGGCAGTTGCAGTGGACTCATTAGATAACCTAAAAACTGCACTTCAAATGGAAGATGGATGGAGAAACACCTACCCATCCACCCTGAAATACACATTCATGAGAACGTCACAGGATAAAACAAAACATCATGCTCGCTTGGATTGAATCTACAATAAGGCTAGTATTAGGGAAAACCTCTTTGAATGGAAGATAGAAACACCAGGAATCAACACGGACCATGATATGGTCTCAGTCAGATTCACCTCCGAAACAGCCCCGAGAGTTGGAAAAGGAAGATGGGTAATGCTGCACCACATAATATATGACAAAAAAGTCAGAGAATTCATCAACAATAAAGGAATGAATTTGGAGGACAAGCTGACAGCTTTAGAGGGACAAGACTGGGATCCCGAAGCAAACGCACAAACAGAGTGGGCAAAATTCCAACAAGAATTTGTAAACCTGGCACGGGCACGAGCGAAAGTAGTGATCCCAAAACTAGACAAAAATATCCAAATTACAGAGAGCAGAATCAACGAAATTGGGAATGACCCTGAACTAAGTGAGGATGAGAGAATGCTCTTAACAACTATGCTAAAAGAAAAACTACAATCACTCGAACGACAACGCCACAGATCATCAAGAGCCACAACGAAAGTTAAGAATGTTATACATGGTGAGATAATCTCCAGATACTGGTCACAACAAAGCAAATCAAAGGCCCCACGTCAGCTCCTTCAACGGTTGGAACAACCAATAACAAATGATAATAGATTACCACAGGCTGGAGAGGAGAAATTATATGAGACTCACTCCCAGCGAATGGCTAACATGATATCTGACCACCATAATAAAATTCAATATGATGAACTCATTCCTGACCCAGAAGCAAGGGCACAAGCAGTACGAATGGTGCTCGGGAGAATCGATATCCAAGTACAAGAAGACTACGTACAAGACCTTGCAGACAGACTAACAAATGAAGCTGTAGAAGAAGCTCTCCACTTGTCAGCAAATCATAAAGCACCAGGGCTTAATGGTATAAGTTATGAAATTTGGAAGACAATACATGCGAGGTACACAAACGCAGCTAAACGAAACACTCGCGCATTCAACATAGTTGAGACCTTAAGGAAGGTCTTTAATGATATTGAATTGAATGGAATAGCAATCTGAACATCCTTTGCAGAAAGTTGGATGTTGTCAGCGACTCGATAGATCAATACTAAATCCAGGCGTCACACGGATAGAGATGGTCAAGCGATAGAGGTCAGAGAGAAGCGGTCCTTGATTAATGTCTATCTACCGAGGAGAATAGACGAGATCAGAGATAGGGACTATCCTATGAAGTACTCTATCTTATATACATATTTGGAGATGAACCCATGGGAACTATCTCGCTCCGTAACCATGAGGCTATACAATAAGAGTCGCTCGTATCCATAAGTAAAGCTGTCTGTATACAATGATGAAACAATGAGGTAATATAAAAGAATGTATGTAGACGGCCCAGATCTGTCAATGCTTTGACAGACACGAGAGAGTCGCGTCGACAATTAATGATAGCATGGAAGCAGCAAGGCTGTCGCATGTTCATAAATAAAAGAAAAGGAAAAGATAAAAGAATAATACAAACGCTCGTGCAAGCGCCTACAGCGCTTGATATACCTAAAAGGAATGAGCGTCTAAAGTACAAAAAGGGAATAAGAAAAAGAGAGTTCGTAACATCACCCTCCCCTTAGGGCACAAGTTCCACGATGTGCTTGTCGTAAGAGAAAATTTTCGGATGGTAATGAAGCGGAATTAAGTTCGGTGTCAGGTGGTGTGATAGGTCTGAAGAGTTCTATTGGAAATAAGTAAATGGGGATTTCTATACATCAAAGTATTGCGGGTTTTGGCTTTGTTGGATTCTTTTCGTGGAAATCTTTGAGTAGCTGGTCAACGTTAGTAAGATTTGACCGTGGTTCCCATGTCTGTTCGTGAGAACCATATCCCTTCCACTGTACTTTATACTTAATACCTCTGCCTACTTTCTTCGAGTCAAGAATTTCTTCTACTTCAAATTCTTCTTCACCACCAACAACTACAGGTGGTGGGCGTGTATTTCGGGGTTGAGTGGGAAAATGAGGTTCTTTATACGGGGTGAGGAGAACTCCGTTGAAGACATTATGTACATGTTTCCATGTACGTGGGATCTCCAGTTTATAGGAGCTGGCGCCCACTTTCTGCTGAACCGTAAATGGTCCATATCTCTTGTCGCCTAATTTCTTCATTGGGCGATCTATTGATAGGTTGGTTCCTTCAAGCCAAACTTTATCACCAACTTTGTACTCTATCCCTTCCTTCCGCTTTCCATCGAACTGCGCCTTCATAACCTCCTTAGCCTTCTCTAAAGCCGATCCTACTTCTTTGCGAATCTTCTTCATTTTGTCCGCAAAGGCTTGTGCCGTGGGGTTGTCCGAAGTCATTTGAGTTGCCGTGCCTTTGTATGGGTGTCTTCCATTATCTGCGAAGAAGGGTGAAACCTTTGTTGCTGAGTGAACTTTATCGTTATAATTGAACTCTGCTAGTGGTAACCACTCGTGCCAATTATTCTGTTGATAATTAATGAACAAACGGAGATACTGTTCAATCTCCTGATTTGTTTGTTCAGACTGGCCGTTTGTCTGTGGATGATATGCTGTGGTAAAGTTCACTTCTATGCCTAGTAACCGATAAAGTTCCTTCATGAATCGCGAGTGATACTGTGGTCCTCGATCATGGACTATCTTTTGCGGGAGTCCATGAATCGCAAAGATATGATCGCGGTAGATCTTTGCCATGCCTTCTGAAGCACTTCAGTCACCCCCTTCAACCTGCCAACTTAGGGTTAACTTTTGACTTATTACCTGTGCCTAATGGGGGGGGATACCTGGTATATACCCATACCACATACCAACTGGTAATACCACAATTGGTAATACCACTAGGTGGGTAATACCACAACCATTCTTCAATTTTTGTATCACACTCGCCAGATATAGTAATGGTTGACATTTTGGCTATTAAAAGTCTAAATTTCACTGGCACAGGCTCTTGGCTTGTTATGTAGCTCAAATCCAGCAAGAAAACTAGAGTTGTCTTACTTGGCAAGAATCCAACTACTTTTACTGAACATAAATAAGATGCCATCACAATTATTAATGATTGTTTACAGTCAAGTCAAAGTTTAACCTAGCACATACGTATCTAGAGAATGATAATAGGTAATGACAGGATATGATTCTTCCAATGGTTGGGGATATCATGGCAATGGTATACCCTGACATGGTATTACCAGTGGATGGTATTACCAGTGGTGGTATTACTCTGACATGGTATTACCAGTGGTGGTATTACTCTGACATGGTATTACCAGTGGTGGTATTACTCTGACATGGTATTACCAGTGGTGGTATTACTCTGACATGGTATTACCAGTGGTGGTATTACCCTGACATAGTATTACCAGTGGTGGTATTACCCTGACATAGTATTACCAGTGGTGGTATTACCCTGACATGGTATTACCAGTGGTGGTATTACCCTGACATAGTATTACCAGTGGTGGTATTACCCTGACATGGTATTACCAGTGGTGGTATTACCCTGACATGGTATTACCAGTGGTGGTATTACCCTGACATGGTATTACCAGTGGTGGTATTACCCTGACATGGTATTACCAGTGGTGGTATTACCCTGACATGGTATTACCAGAGGTGGTATTACCAGTGGTGGTATTACCATGTCAGAGTAATACCAGAGGTGGTATTACCCGGACATGGTATTACCATACGTGGTATTACGAGAGGTGGTATTACCATCACACAGAAGCCGTTAGACGATAGCTGGCAAGTGCTCAGCAGCTCAATGTTTATGTTTATTGAAGACAGTCGTTCTGGTCTTTCGGATAGACAAGCGCCTCGCACTGCCAATCAACGGCAACGTGCAATTGTCACATTGAATAGAAATGAAGGATACTACTAAATAAATTTGTCTACCAAATTAGAGGACTACAGAATGTGTGGATCACCATAAATCAATTATTTACACCATTTACAGCAAAAGTACCCTATCCCTGTGTGATCTTATTCCTAACAACCATAGTAGTCGCTTGATTGTCACCTAAGTCCCACAGATTTACTTCAAGTCCAAATCAAAATTGGATTATTATAATAAAGTTACACTTTCAACCTCTCTATCTATGTTGCCAGCATCAGTCAATGCCAAAGTGTCCATGTATTCCACCAGGCTGTTAAGACTGTGCCGGTGAGGTTCCGTCGAGTCTTAGAAGGTATAGGGTGAATCGAAGTGATCCGAGAGTAATCGGATGAATCGAGACAATGGTTTATAACCGAAGTCTCAAGGAAAGTAATCGAGGATGATCGGTCAGCTCGATTGAAACGGAAGATGATAAGAATGAACTAGAACCTTGACACTACTATCGGTAGTGCCCCCGCTTCGTTGTACGGTTCGGTGAATGTTCAGAGTGACGAGTAAGAGTGTAAAGACGTCCGGATAGCGATCGGTTATAATGCGATCGTTAGACGATTAGAAGAAAGAGTTCCGGACGGAGTTCAGCAGCAATCTAAGTTGATATTTAAACTGAGGAACTATGTACAGGATACTACAGCTTATATACCTGTATTCCTAATTGTTAAATCTATAACAATAAGAGCTGTAAGTAAAAGACAATAACTAATATAAATCCGACGTCATCAATATAAAATAAAAAGATAATAAAGTCGGAGTACTTAGCATTCGATAACCGAATGCCTCGTACGACTCGATCGATGCAATCGATCTCGGAAGTAAATATAAATGTTACCAAGTCCATGTCCGAAGCCGGAAGCTAGACACGGAAGTCCGGAGGCATAATCGTAACAGTATCCCCCTGTTAGGCTTTTGCCCTCGAAAGCCTCGTACGAGGGTCCTTTGATCCGATCAAGTTTGTGACTTGGTGAAATGTGAAGAATCGAGATCGATCAATCAATCACGTAAATGATGGCGCAGTATATGAACCAAACGAAAAAATTTTAAGTCCCCACTTTTCTCTTCTTCTCTCTACCATGTCCTCTGCCAACTCTCGTGCCAACAGCCCGTCTGACGACGAAGAACGAGCCGAGCTTCTGCTCATTCAGAAGAAGAAGGAGGAGAGGGAGGAGAGGGCTAGAAAGGAAGCCGAACAACGAAAGGCAGAGGAAGAAGCCGAGGCTGCGGCTGAGGCTCGATTGGCGGAGATCCGTCGAAAGAAAGAGGAGAAGAAGAAGAGAGAAGCCGAGGAGAAAAAGAAGAAAGAAGAGTTGGAGAAACGAAGAGCGGAAGAGGCGAAAGCTGCCGAGGCAGCGAAGAAAATGGCTGAGGAGGCCAAACGAAATGAAGAACGGCGTAAGGCTGAAGAAGCTTCGAAGGCTGCCGAGGCAGCGAGTATGACGGCCGAAATGGAGAGGAGGTTGAACACGGCGGCGCTCGTTCGAGCCCAGCTCGAGAAGAGAAAGAAGGAAATCCAGGTCCAGTCGGTAAGTAACCGAACTCGGCCTTATCCTACCCTTTACTGACTTGTAATTCTTTCCTCACAGCCGGTCAGCGAAGGTTCGACGGTAGTGGCCGGAAAGAAAAGGAAGAGGGTTACAATGGTGGTGAGTGATCTTGCTTTTTCATCTTCTGCCATCTAACTTCTTTCATCTAGGTCGTTCCATCCGGAGACCCCGAAGGCGGCGACCCGAACCCGGGTGACGACGACGACTACGTCGAATCGGATACGGATGATGACGAAGATCCTGAGGTACCCCCAACCTCACCTCCAAAGCAATCGAGGTGCAGTCGATGCATCTTGAAAGCTTTCAAGTGCGAATTGGTAGGACCCGGGTCTGCCTCCTGTAAAGGTTGCAGAAAGGCAAAGGTCCGGTGCTCGCTAGTGCCGGACGATTATCCCCGCAGGAGTAAGAGAGTGAAAGTGGAAAGTCCGGTTGCTTCGACAAGCAGCCGAGTAATCGACGATCTCCGGACTAACGTCCGAGATCTTAACACAAGAATCAATCTCCAGGAGGAGATGCTTCGATACCTGATCCTTCGTGTCCGGAAGCTCGAAGAGGCGAATATGGAAGATGAAGAAGAAGAAGAAGAGTCCGAGGAGGATCGGGTGAAAAGGACTGGAGATAGGAAGGGAAAGGGGCGGAAGGAATAAGCAGCCGGTTTCGATTGCTTTATCTTGGACCTGTATATATCTTTTTGTAAATCGATTGCAGTCCGGTCAGGGACTTTTAAATAAATTTTCGTAAATCATTTTGAAATATCGTTCGAAAGTAATCGAGAAGACGTCTGAAATGGACTTAGAAGAAATTTGAGTTTAAATAGGACTGAGATGTCCGGAGATCTCGATTGGTGTCGACCTTCCGGGAAGGGATAAACGCTCAATAAGCTATCATGGCGTTTATCCCCCCGGTCGATTTCAACCGTTCGGAAAGAAAGAAGAAAAGAATAGAATAAAAGAATAAGTAAAAGCATACGAAAGTTAATCGGTGATGTCCGGTAGAGGTCCGGGCTTGAGTGGGTATCGTTTATGGAATTCTTCAAGTAATTCTTCGGCGTGCATTTCATCAGCTCCAATCCATGAAAACTCCTCATCGGTACCTTCGTATCCTTTCCATCGAATGAAGTATCGCAACGGACAACGTCGAAAGCGTCGGTCCATCTTCGAATCTAGAATTTCAGCAACTTCAAACTCCTGTTCACCATCGACTTCAATCGGAGGTGGCGGAGGTTGCGAACGATTCGGAATGGGGTTTGGAGTATAAGGTTCCAATTGCGAGACGTGGAATACTGGATGAATTCGAGAAAGGTAGTCAGGTAGTTGTATCTTGTAGGCGAGAGTGCCGATGCGTTCGATAACCTTGAAAGGTCCAAGATACTTCTCCGAGAACTTCGGAGTCGGTCGGGTGGTTCGAATGTGTTTCGCTAAGACAAAGACTTCAGCGCCTATTTGGAATTCTGGAGCAGAGATTCGTTTTCGATCGGCTTGGTCTTTGTACTTTTTCTGAGCGTTCGAAATCTCGTCCCGAAGGAAGGAGTGAACTTCGTCTAAGTTGGCGACGAAATCGTGAGCTCGGTCAGATCGAATATCGATTTCCGGTCTAATCGAGATGTTCGGATGGTAGCCTTTGTTGGCGAAGAAAGGTGTGATTCCAGTCGAAGCGTTCGGTGCGTTATTGTAGGCGAACTCAGCCATTGGAAGTAGGCTGGACCAGTTATCCTGTTGATAGTTGCAGTAAATACGAATGTACTGTTCCAAGGTCTGGTTGACACGTTCGGTTTGTCCGTCAGCTTCGGGGTGATATCCGGAAGTGTAGTGAAGTTCCATATTGAGCGACTGCCCGAGTGCTCGAAAGAAAGCAGAGACGAACTCGGAACCTCGATCGGAGGTTACGTGGTTCGGAACTCCATGTTTAGAAAAAACGTGAATGACGAATAATTCAGCTAACTGCTCGGATGTGATCGAAGTATGACACTTAATGAATATGGATTGTTTCGAAGCTCGATCCACGATGACTAGAATGGAATTGAAACCGTCCGACATCGGAAGCTCCTCGATAAAGTCCATCGAGATTGAGTCCCAAGGTCGTAAGGGAACCGGAAGTGGTTTGAGTAGTCCATAAGGTCGATGTCGACGTGATTTGTTTCTTCCGCATGTAGTGCAGGAGGCAACGTAATCTCGTACGAAGTCTCGAATCTTCGGCCAGGTGTACTGCCGTCGAATAGTTTCGAGAGTTCGGTTTTGACCGAAATGACCTGAGAGTGGATGATCGTGGAAATATCGTAATACTTGCAATCGTAGGTCCGAGTGGTTCGGAACGTAGATTCGATTGTCGAGTCGTAACAAACCATCTTCACCCATAGTCCATCGAGGTTTAGTGGAGTCTTGAACGAAGGTAAGTCCAAGTGCCGATTCCGGATCGATCGAAAGTGAGTTGCGGATGGCTTCATGTAAAGCGTTGATGTCCATAACAATCGAAGCTCGGAGTATCGGACCCTCGAGGAAAGTAGCTCGGAGAGAAGTGGTGAACTGTTCGTTAGTGAATATGGGTCTAAAGTTCTGTGGATTGACTTGGGCGTAGCCGATATCCCCCTCTTTTGGGTAGACGTCCCATCGTCTAGTAATAGAGTCTGGTTTCTCGCCAAGTTTGCCGGGTCTGAATCGAATAACCATGTTGAATTGATGTAGGTATTCGGACCATCGGACCTGTCTCCGGGTCAGAATTTTAGTGGTAGAGAAGTACTCAAGGTTCTTGTGATCGGTGACCACATCGATCGGGTCTCCGGAACCTTCGAGATAGTGTCTCCACGCTTTGAAAGCCTCGAAAATAGCTAGTAATTCCTTGTTGTGAGTATCGTAGTTAAGCTCAGCAGAATTAAGAGTGCGGGAAAGAAATGCGACGGGATGAATTTCACCGTCATCGAGCATAATCGAAAGGATAGCTGCGATTGCATAGTCCGAAGCATCGGTCTCGACGATGAGTGGCCGGTTCGGTTCCCAGTGAGCAAGGATTGGTGCATGAGTAAAAGCGTATTTGAGGTTTTCGAAAGCCGATTGACATTCGGCTGTCCATATCCAGTCGACAGTTTTCCGTGTGAGCCGGGTAAGTGGTATAACAATGTCGCTGTAATTGTAAATAAATCGTCGATAGAAGTTTGAAAATCCTAGGAAGGATTGAATATCCTTGACTTTCCGAGGTACCGGCCATTCGACGATAACTTGAATCTTGTCAGCAGCCATGGTGAGGCCTGCAGGTGAAAGGATGTAACCGAGGTATTCGACGGTATCGACACCGAAGAAGCATTTCGCGAGGTTGCAGTAGAGTTTTGCTTCTCGGAGTCGTCGAAGTACCTCCCGGACGTGCTTTTCGTGATCTTTGGGGTTGTCTGAATATACAAGAATGTCGTCAATGTAGACAATAACGTAGACATCAAGTAAATCTGCAAAGATAGTGTTGACAAACCGTTGAAAAGCAGCCGGAGCGTTCGTAAGTCCTTCCGGTATGACCTTCCATTCGTACGAGCCGTAGCGTGTTCGGAAGGCGGTCTTCCATTCGTCACCTTCGGCGATTCGTACAAGATGATAGGCATGGGCTAGATCAAGTTTGGTGTAGATAGCAGCCTTTCGAGGCGCATCGAGTAGGTCGGAAATGAGTGGTAGAGGGTATCGATCCTTTTTGGTGATTCAATTGATGCCTCGGAAGTCGACGCACAGGCGTAGTGAACCATCCTTCTTCGGAGCGAATAGAACGGGTGCTCCGTATGGTGACGAAGAAGTCTGAATGATTCCAGCAGCGAGTTGCTTGTCCAGGAAATCTCGGAGTGCTTCCAGCTCTTTCGGAGAGAGCGGATAGATCCGTCCAAGCGGTGGTTCAGCGCCTTCCTCTAAATCAATCTTGAGGTCGTATGATCGATGCTCCGGAAGTTCTTCCGAAGACGATTTGTCGAAAACATCGGCGTAGTCCGCGTACTGTTGCGGAAGGGTTGATTCTGACTTCTGAGCTTCAAACTCTTCAGTGCTAGAACCTTTAGCAGTAAGTTCGATAGGAAGATAACGAAAAAGTATTGGTTCGAATCCGGCATCTTTACAGACCCGATTGAACGCGACTGCCCCTAAAAGCGCGATGTCGACATCCGGTTTAATCGCAGATTCGGTACGTGATCCCATTTGTGCAAGACTCGGATAGGAGTAAATGGGTTCGTAAGGAAATTTGTCCGAGAGTGGACGAGGAGTGAGGCGAGAGCGAGTTTTGGATTGATTTATTCCGGGTTTCGCTATAAAAGATTCCTGAGGTGGAATCGGCACTTCCGTTTCCGTAACCGGAGGGTCCGGAAGTGAAGACGTCTGGTGGAAATCATCTCGATTAGTGTTTCGGAAAGAAATCGTTTTTGTAACCCAATCAATCAACGGATTGTAGCGGGACAGGAAACTATATCCTAAGACAGCTTTGCAAGATGAATCCAATGAAGTAACATAAAAGTTAATCAAAAAAGACTCGCCGGTCGGAAAACGAACCGATAGTTCGGCTGTTTCCGAGATAGAATTTGCGGTTAATGAACCATCGAACAATCGAAGATTAATCGGAGGTATGGGTGTGGTCGGAATGGAATGATTCTCTACGTAAGAAGAATCGATGAAAGAGTCTGTGGAACCGGAATCAAGTAAACAAGGAAATTGAAGAATAGATAATGTACCAGCCGGTTCGTCTGGCGATTGGAATTCGGTAGATAAAGAAAAACGGAGAGATCGTTCATATTCAGAAAGAGCGGATGCGTTTAGAATTACTTCCCCTTGGGTAGTACGAACCGGATCAACGCAACTCTCGCTTCGTACTGGGGTACGAGAGTTGCGGATCATTTTTCCGAATCGTCCGAAGACGATTGGATGTCCGTAACTACATCCTCAACCTCGGCTGCTCGACCGCGAGGCTGATTGGATCTGCGATTGGGACAATCTTCCAATTTGTGCTTACCGCCACAAAACATGCACAGGTTGAATTTCCTGCGTCTCTCCTTCTCTTCCGGTTTGACGTGGCCATCCGGTCCGAGATGTTTTTGGTGCGGTTTCGGCTGTTGACTAGTCGAAGCAGTCGAAGATTGACCGTTAAAATTCGTTCCGGTCGACTTGTTCTTGTTGAACCAAGGCTTCTTCTTCCCTTGATTCTGTCCGGTAGTCTGCGGGTTATTCTTGCCTTTAGACTGAGTATCCGACGTGGTAGAAGATTGATTAGAAGAGTTGTTCTGAGAACTCTTCTTGCCGAAATTCGAAGTCTTACCGCCCGAACTCGACCCGGTCTGTCTCGAAGACTCCCGTTTCTTTTCTCCTTCCCTCCGCCAGTACCGGTTGTCGATTCGAAGAACCTCCGCGCGATATTCGGCGAGGCTCCGAGGCTCCGGAACTCGAGCCATTTCGTCCTTGATTCTGGACGCAAGTGCGTGCTGATAAGCCCACTTCAAGGAACTTGCGTTCCAATCGGTGAGAGCAGCGAGTGAGTTGAATCGAATGTTGAATTTACGAACCGATTCATCCTCCTTCATTCTCAAATTTCCCAGCTTATCCTCAGCCTCTCCCTGCGCGTCGTAAAGACCGAAATTGTCTTGTAACTCTTTCACTAATGCTGTGAAAGAACTCGTCCACATCGGGAGAGCGATCGCGTTCGGATCGAGGATATCCGGCTCGAACCATTCGCGAGCGGATCCACTCAGATAAGACAGAGCGTAAGCTATCTTTCGTTGATCAGTGAAGTAGTTAGGGCGATCAAGAAAGACGAGAGATAGGGAAACAAGGAATGTTTTGAGCTTCCGAGGATCGGAACCATCGAATACGTCCGGTTCCTTTACTTTTGCTTTGCTCGACTCGGAAGGTTCTGTTCGTAGGTTAGCGATAGCATTACCTAAACCGTCGAGTGTTCCTCGGAAAGCCTGGAACGTTTGGAGAAACTCCCTTTCGGAAGAATTGTTGTTTGGTGGGAAAAATGGTCTCCGGGGACTATTCGAGCCTTCGGATCCCCCACCTGGTCCCCCTGGACCTCCCGGTCCTCCGGGACCACCACCGCCTGGTTCGCCTGGACCTCCCGGACCATCCGGTCCACCATCGCCAGGTAGTTCCGGATCAGCCGGCTCTTCATCGACTACTTCCTCACCATCTTGGTTATCTCGATTACCCTCGAGATCCTCTCCTTCCTCATCTTCCGGTCCTTCCGGGATTTGAGGTCCTGTTGGCGTGTTACGGGATAAAATTTGTCCCATAATCGTTGCTGCCGTTGGAGACGGAGGTATGATGGTGTTCGATGATGTCGTAGCGATGTGAGTATTTCTTCGAGGTGTCCTGACTTGGACAGGCATTCCAGAGGCAGTGTAAAGAGTTTGAAAATCATAATCCATCGTTTCGGTCGTTCCACCGATTGCAACTTCAGGTGCTACTTCAGTTGTCGGTAGTGATGCTGCAGTAGTGGGTCCGAAAACGTTGTTTCTTCTTCGACCTCCTAAGGCCGAAATGGATTCTGAATAAGGCGCAAAAGATTGTGCGTTGGCGACAAAAGGATTTGGCTCTTCAGCCTGTATCGGAACGTCCGAATTGTCGGTAGTGCCGGTCAAAGTTCTTGGCCTGTTCCTACGGGCTTGACGAGTCATTGGAGGCGCCATGGATTGTTGAATATAAAATGGATAGCGACGAATGCGAGTAGTAGTTTAAATATACTGTTAAGACTGTGCCGGTGAGGTTCCGTCGAGTCTTAGAAGGTATAGGGTGAATCGAAGTGATCCGAGAGTAATCGGATGAATCGAGACAATGGTTTATAACCGAAGTCTCAAGGAAAGTAATCGAGGATGATCGGTCAGCTCGATTGAAACGGAAGATGATAAGAATGAACTAGAACCTTGACACTACTATCGGTAGTGCCCCCGCTTCGTTGTACGGTTCGGTGAATGTTCAGAGTGACGAGTAAGAGTGTAAAGACGTCCGGATAGCGATCGGTTATAATGCGATCGTTAGACGATTAGAAGAAAGAGTTCCGGACGGAGTTCAGCAGCAATCTAAGTTGATATTTAAACTGAGGAACTATGTACAGGATACTACAGCTTATATACCTGTATTCCTAATTGTTAAATCTATAACAATAAGAGCTGTAAGTAAAAGACAATAACTAATATAAATCCGACGTCATCAATATAAAATAAAAAGATAATAAAGTCGGAGTACTTAGCATTCGATAACCGAATGCCTCGTACGACTCGATCGATGCAATCGATCTCGGAAGTAAATATAAATGTTACCAAGTCCATGTCCGAAGCCGGAAGCTAGACACGGAAGTCCGGAGGCATAATCGTAACACAGGCCAATATCCAAATCATCATCTTCAAATTCATTATACCCAACTAACTCTTCATTGTGACCAGTCCGATCCATTTCATCCTCATCCTCAATCAACTCAGCATCAACTTCACGCTGAATATCAATCAAATCTTCCCCCTCAGGAACAGCAAAACATGGTACAACCTCTGATGGTAGCCCAGCCAATGCCTGGGTCCACTGCACAGCTAAACGGGCCAAATTTCTCTGGCGTTGATATAGTGCATACAGAATACTAGAATATAACCAACATGAACAATGAGAATGGTCAAAGATACAATAAGCAAATTGTAGACATACCTTGTATTGCTGCTATTGCCATATTGACTATGGTCCATTCTTCACTATGCCACTCTGCCAGGGACTTGAGCTCATATCTTAATTGCTGCAATTCTTCATCACAACGATCTCTAAGCAGAATACCTTGAATCTCCATCCTCACCCCCTCATCTACCAGCCATAATGGTAGGTCTGTTGTCTGTTCTGATTCATCGAGACCTATATCATCCCAAATAGAATCATCTACATCCAAAGAGAAGAGCTCCTTTGTTGGAATTGGCCGAGGGGCAATGGCGTTCGCTGGTGCTCTCCCAAGTGAAATGTGATTGACCATCTGCTCACAAAGTTTGTTGTACCGCTGTGCGAGACTTTGAATTCCATGGTCACGTCGTTTCACCAAGTCTTCTGTGTGGTTATGGAGTTTCCGTTCTGAAGCTGTAGGTCACCATGAGCTGATTGATTCCCCCGAAAGAAAATTTAAAAATCGGGGATCACATACTGTTAATTTGTCGGCGGAAGGTTCTCTCCAATCTATCTCGCTCAAATTTGCGTGCCTGCAACCTCTGCCGAAGGCGTAACTTCAGAGCGCGGGCATTCATGCGATCTGTAATGAAAGGGCTTGAGGCAAGATGATTATATCGATTTTTTCCCTCTACACCAAGGGCTCTCTCTTTGGAAACCAGGTGCTTCTGTACCTTGTCAAGCCTCTCTCGCAGGTTTGGGAGTTCCATCTCAGCTTCAGCAATCTCGTACGGCTCCGAAGCTCCATCAATGATAATGTTTTCCAGGTTCTTGATACTGTCACAAAGTGTATCTCGAGCTTTGCGCAATCGCAGAGCTTCTTCAATACCTGTCTTTGCAGCTGAGCGAGATTTTCCTGAGAACATGTTTAGTTCAGCATCAAAGAATTAATTTAGTGAAATGCATACGTGGGAGTGGACGTGTTGCTGCATGTTTTTGTGATTCCCATTGCTCACGCAGATCCTGGGGCTCCCACATAGACCATAGAACATCCTTCTGACCTCCCTCCCATTTTGTTTGGGCGTGTTCCCATTTTCATGCTAACCACGTCCCGAAGCCTCCCAGGCTCTCACTGTCAGCATGTTGAATTTGCGAATCGAGAGTATGAAGATGTATGTGATACTATAAATGTCAATTAGTGTTCAGCAAAGACTTGAGATAATCATAACTCACACCGCAAACTCTCAAGTAAGCAATAAGCTTGCTGATTGAATGCCAAAACCTCTCGCAACCCTCACCATCTGATAGCCCAAACCCAATGCACTTCCGTGGATGGTAGACACACTGACATGCCCACCCGTGACCGAAAGCATGAAAAACGGATATTGCAAAAGTGATACGAGGTACATATTCATCCAGAAAGCCCCAGTTTACACAACTGCGTTCCACTGCACAGGCAATGTCATAGAGTATTCCAACCATGTAATGTGAAGGGAGCTGTTCAAAGAGTTTGCTAATAAGGGCAAAAACATAATGCTGACGTTCACCGGCAGTGGTCATATCTGCGAGCCACAACACTCGGTCATGATGGCACAGCAGTGCCATGAGGGCGATAGAATCGAAAAACTGTGTGCTCGCCTTCTCTCGATTACCATCGGCAGCAGTGAAACTGTCTTGACAAATGTCCAAAACCGACTTAGGAACTTTCATCATTCCCTCAAAACCATCCTCTTCTGTCTCAGGGGTATGCTTTGCAGGAGAAGAACGTCTAGGGCGAACCTCTTCAACAAAATTACGCCATGTATCAACCTCTTCAGGTGAGACAAATACACTTTTTGGATGTGTGTGTTTGGGATCCCGGGGTTGTTTGTTGTGCTTCTGCGTGAAGCACGCATCAATGCACACAATCACACTAAAACTACGCTGTAGAATTAGCACCTATTTCTGGTGGATAATATCAAACAACTCACCCTTCTGTGAAGTCCGACTTTCCTCCAAAACATACAGGACAGCGCGAACGAAGATAATCTGAAGGACGTACAAGACTTGCGTGATCCACACCTTCAGTTCGAGTACGCTTGCTTGGTCGATCATGATTGTGCTCTCCCGTGCAATCTTCTATAGACTGAGAAGTCACAGGTAACAACGAGGTCAAAGTCGAGTTTGGTTTGGCACCTTCAAGAAGCTCTTGGCGTGAAATATCAAGAATGGAGTCAACAAAGCTGGTTGTAGCTTGTTGCAAGGCATTGTACCAACGAAGGGCCATTGAAAATCGCCTCCGTAGTGGATCCTATTTTGTAGAACAGGGAATTACTACATGCCGAAGTCATTGAATGAAGATCACTTACCTTCCCTCGTAACTGATAACCTTGTGAGCTAAGAAAGTCTTCGATCGTGTTACAAATAGCGGTATTATTGGGTGATATTTGAAGAAAGAGCCTAGTGATAAAGTCGAGGACATGAAGGTCGACAGCCAACGTGGGCTCTTTAGGAGCGCTACCAAACAGGCCACGTTCCAAAATCGGAATTAAAGGGAATGAACATACCAGGAAAGATGGAAAGGCTGATTGCAACCTTCTTTGCTGACGACACCACTGTCTATCTATCCAAAGAGGATGACTTTGGAGCCCTACAAGAAATCCTGGAGGAGTGGTGTTTGGTGTCAGGGGCAAAATTCAACATAAGCAAAACAGAAGTAATACCCATTGGATCCCCAGAATACCACGAGGCATTAAGGCAACAATGAGTCCTAAACGGGGAAGATGGAACCACAATCCCTGAGCACATTTAGATTGCAAGAGAAGGCGATGCAATTTGAAACCTTGGCGCCCTGATAGGCAATGGAATAAACCAAACGGTACCATGGACAAGAGTCCTTGAGAAGATTGTGTTATGATCATGCACGGATCATAGGGAGAAGTTGGATCGCGGACTATAAGTCCGCGGGGTAAAGACCGAACACCGAGATAAATCCCGGTGAGGGTTGGGTGAACCTACGGAAAGGTAGTCGGACGTTGACGCTACTATTAATAGCGTCCCCGACACGCCGCTGTCCGAAAGCGAGGTTGAGGGTAATTCCGATCGCGGGAGAAACTCACGTGATCGTACTTAAG
Source organism: Lentinula detonsa (assembly GCA_027921405.1). Classification (NCBI taxonomy): domain Eukaryota; kingdom Fungi; phylum Basidiomycota; class Agaricomycetes; order Agaricales; family Omphalotaceae; genus Lentinula; species Lentinula detonsa. Next base: position 4,441,150 of record JANVFU010000002.1, read on the forward strand.
GTGAGGTTGAGAATAATCTCTATTTGAAATACACTGTATGAGTGCGCTATCAAAGTCGATATTTAAACTAAGGACCAACTATCTTGTAGCTTTATACTGTAGTTGCTACCTAAGGGTCGCTAAGCAATAGTATCCTAGAATAGTATGGTCGAACATGTGGAAGATAAAAGGGGAAAGTATAAAGGAAATGATATAAAAGGATATATAAGAAGTTGGCTAAGTGTGAGGGATATAGAAGCCAAGTGTAACAGGATCGCGGAGGTAAGCTCCGCAACGGAAGAAAATAGTAAAGTCAAATACCGGGGAATGATCGTCGGGCCCGCGGGAGTTGAACTTGGCATGGTCGTAACAGTGCCTCCCCGTTAGGATCGAGCCCTCGAGATCCTGAGTAATAGTATGACTAAAATAGATGTGAATGATTAGAAGCAACGGGGATCAAAGTTTAAAAATTGTGATGTGATGTGAAAAACGAAGAAGAGTGAAAAATTTTAAGTTGAATCGGCCCTTAAGTCGCGAAGGATATAAAAGCAGGGCCTTCTCCAAAAATCTGGTAAGTCCTCCCTTCTACTGCCATGTCCTCCCACACCACCGAAACTGCGCAACAACGTTGCGAACGGCTACTCGCTGCTCAGGCGGAACGTCAACGGCTACATGACGAGGAAATCGCGAGGCAAGAGGCAGAGTTTGCGGCGGAGATGGAACGGTTAGAGGAAGAGGCGGCACGGGAGGAGGAAGAAAAGCGAGTAATCGAAGAACAGCGGGTTGCGGAGGAGAAGAGAATCAAAGAGGAACAGAGGCTAAAAGAGGAAAGACGAGTAGCTGAAGAGAAAAGGGCTGAAGAAAAGCGGATCGCGGAGAAAAAATTGGCGGAGGAGAGAGAACTCGCGGAGGCTATGCGATTGGAAGCAGAGAGGATAGCTGAGTTGAAACGATTTGAAGAAGAAGTACTTAATGAGGAGAAAAGAGTAGCAGAGGAGGAGAAACAGGAGAGGAATCGGATCACAGAAGCAAAAAGGCGCGAAGAAGAAAGACTAGCAGAAGCAGAGGACGCGCGAGAACAAAATACCGCATTCGCAAAAATGGTAGAAGAGAACAAAAAGGAGGAGGACAAAGCCGCGCGGGAGTTAAAGAAACAACGAGAACGGACCGTCCCCACTACCACATGTAAGGTGGAGGTGGTGGTACGTTCCCAACCATCGGGTTCCAAGGCGAAGAGTTACAAGTCGAAATCTGTGATCTCCGACGAGTCGGATGAGGCAGGAGCAGATAGAGGAGTGGATGAAGCTCCGAGAGGTACTAAGAGAAAGCGTACGACCAAGATGATCGCGAGGGTGAGTGGTAGTTTGGTTGTGCTTTCTCTAGCCTGACTCGCTTTGTTTTAGGACGTTGATACTCCCAACCCGATCGCGGATGTTAACGCGGAAGACGAGGAAGATGAAGAATCCCGTTCTGCATGCACGCGTTGCGTTTTGCTCGGTAAACCCGAGTCCTGTCACCCACAAACAACGCAGCGCAAGACTCAAGCATGCGAACTATGCCACGTGCAGCAACAACGGTGCAGTTGGATAAACGACCACGCCTCTCGACGATCGCGGGGCAAACGGGCCAAGTTAGAGGATGACATATATCGAGGGCCCGCCGCGAGGGTAACAGAAAGGAAATTCGCCGGTCCCGAGATCGCGGAACAGTTGGCCGTGCTCACGGGACAGAATGCGGAGTTGGTTGGAATCGCCCGTCGTTCGCTGGAGGTTCAAGAGAAGATACTCAGTATCATGGAAAGAAGAGAGAAGAGAGAGATCAAAATGGTAGAAGGGGAGAAAGAGGATGAAGAAGATGAAGAGGATGAAGACGGTGAAGGTGAAGAAGATGAAGAGGTCAAGGAAGCGTAGAGAAGAGCAGAGGTACGCGAGGGGAAAAAGCGCGCGGAGTGAACTCCGCGACGGACTACATTAAGTACTCTACTCGATTGCTCTTTATTTTTTGTAGTTTTGTTTTTTGTTGTTTGGTGCTTTTGTTGTTGTAAATAACGATGGTTTTGTTTTTTGTTGAGTTTTATAAGGGAGATGGGGGATTGAGGATCGCGAGAAATTTCCGGGGAAAGAGGAAATTTTTTGTATAAGTAATTGGTCGTCGCGACGATAATCGCCGCGGGGAAGAATGGAATTTTGAGGAGATCATGATTAATAAGTAAATGAGGTGAGAATCATGAAAGAAATGATGAGAGTGGTTAATACGTAAGAGACATAAGTAAGGATCATAGTGGACCAGGTTTGTGCGGATAGCAGAGGTGGAAAGCCGGGACAAGTTCGTCCGCGTGAATTTCGTTCGCGGCAACCCAGGAGAACTCTTCGTCCGTACCTTCGTATCCTGCCCACCGGATATAGTATCGTAAAGGACATTTTTTGTATCGTCGATCCAATTTGGAGTCCAATACTTCCGCGATGTTGTATTCTTCCTCGCCGTCGACCTCAACAGGAGGCGGCGGAGGTTGAACACAATCGGGAATGGTGTTTGGTGTGTATGGCTCTAGTTGGGATACATGGAAGACGGGGTGGATACGATTAAGGTAGGACGGGAGTTGGAGTTTGTAGGAAAGAGTACCGACTTGCTCGAGTATGGTGAAAGGTCCGAGGTACTTTTCGGCGAATTTGTCGGTGGGTCGCGTTGTCCGGATGTGCTTTGCCAGCACAAAAACCTGTGAATTAATAGGGAATTCGGGGTGAGTAATTCGTTTTCTGTCCGCTTGCTCTTTGTATCGAGCTTGCGCGTTAGTAATTTCGTCTCGGAGGAAAGAATGAAGCTCATCAAGATTAACCGCGAAGTCCATTGCTCGGTCGGAGCGAATGGCAATTTCGGGTCTTACCGTGATGTTAGGATGATAGCCTTTGTTCGCGAAGAACGGAGATAAACCTGTAGAGGCATTAGGAGCGTTGTTGTACGCAAACTCCACGATCGGTAGGAGTTTCGCCCAATCGTCCTGTTGGTATGCACAGTAAATCCGGATGTACTGTTCCAGAGTTTGGTTGACTCGTTCCGTTTGTCCATCGGCTTCTGGGTGATATCCTGAGGTGAAATGAAGTTTCATGGAGAGAGCTTCGCCGAGAGCGCGGAAGAAGGCAGACACAAATTCTGAACCGCGATCGGATGTTACGTGGTTCGGAACTCCGTGCTTGGAGAAAACGTGATGGACGAATAACTCCGCTAATCCTTCGGAGGTGATTTTGTCGTTAGTCAGAATAAAGATGCCTTGTTTGGAGGCTCAATCGACGACGACGAGGATTGCTGTATGTCCGTCGGAGGAGGGGAGTTGTTTGATGAAGTCCATCGAGATTGAATCCCATGGTCGGGCGGGAACCGGAAGAGGTTTGAGAAGACCGTAAGGTTGATGTCGACGGGGTTTGTTTCGTCCGCAAACTGTACATGAGCTGACATAGTCGCGAACGAATTCCCGGATCTTCGGCCAAGTGTACTGGCGTCGGATTGATTCGAGAGTCCGGTTCTGTCCAAAATGACCTGAAAGGGGGTGATCATGAAAATATTGTAAAATTTTAAGGCGAAGGTTAGAATGGTTAGGAACATAAATGCGGTTGTCAAGTTTTAGCAGTCCATCATCACCTACTGTCCAACGAGTATTTGAATCGTCTTTTGCTAGGGCTAAGCCCGCGATTGCTTCCGGATCCTGCTCAATAGAATCGCGGATGGTGGAATGGAGCGACTGCAAGTCCATTACAATCGCAGCGCGAAGCGCGGGGCCTTCTAGAAAAGTTGCTCGAAGTGAGGTAGTTAGTTGTTCATTGGTAAAGATAGGTCTGAAATTCTGCGGGTTAACTTGCGCGTAGCCGGTATCCCCCTCTTTAGGATAGACGTCCCAGCGTCTAGTGAGGGCATCAGGTTTTGCACCCAATTTACCCGGACGGAAGCGGATCACCATATTGAACTGGTGGAGGAATTCTGACCAGCGGACTTGTCGCCGCGTGAGGATCTTGGTGGTCGAGAAGTATTCGAGATTCTTGTGGTCAGTAACCACATCGATCGCGTCGCCCGATCCTTCGAGATAATGACGCCAAGCTTTGAAAGCCTCGAAAATAGCGAGGAGCTCTTTGTCATGAGTGTCGTAGTTAAGCTCTGCAGCTTGGAAGGTTCGGGATAGGAAAGCAATTGGATGAATCTCTCCGTCCGGTAGGAGGATCGAGAGGATCGCGGCTAGCGCGTAGTCCGACGCGTCGGTTTCAACGATAAGGGGTAAGTTAGGTTGCCAGTGTGCGAGGATGGGAGCATGAACGAAGCTGTCCTTGAGTTTGTCGAACGCTTCTTGGCACTCCTTGGACCATAACCATGATACGTCCTTTCGCGTGAGCCGCGTCATCGGGAGTACGATTTCGCTATAATTATAAATAAAACGTCGATAGAAATTAGCGAAACCTAAGAAAGATTGAACGTCCTTGACTTTGCGGGGAACCGGCCAGTCAACGATAGCTTGAACTTTGTCTTTCGACATCGTTAAGCCCTCCGGAGAAAGAATGTAACCAAGATACTCGATGGTGTCTACACCCCATTCGCATTTGGCAAGGTTCACGAACAGACGATGTTTACGGAGTCGACGGAGAACCTCGCGGACATGTTCGCGATGAGATTTCTCGTCGTCCGAGTAAATGAGTATATCGTCGATATAGACGATAACATTAACATCTAAAAGGTCAGCGAAAATATGATTGACGAAACGCTGGAAGGCCGCGGGAGCGTTAGTAAGGCCAAATGGCATAACCTTCCATTCGTAGGAACCCCAACGGGTCCTGAAGGTGGTTTTCCATTCGTCGCCTTCCGCGATTCGGACTAGATGATATGCGTGAGTGAGATCGAGTTTGGTATAAAACTTAGCTTTCTTAGGAGCGTCCAAGAGATCAGAAATAAGAGGTAAAGGATAGCGGTCCTTTTTGGTGATCTTGTTAAGACCGTGGAAGTCTACACAGAGACGGAGTTTTCCATCCTTCTTCGACACAAAAAGTACCGGAGCCCCGTGAGGAGAGGTGGATGGTTGGATAGCACCTGTTTCCAAGTGCTTGTCGATAAACTCGCGAAGAGCTTCAAGTTCCTTTGAGGAAAGAGGGTAAAGGCAACCGATCGGGGGTTCGGCGCCAGGCTCCAAATCTATCTTGAGGTCGTAAGGGCGGTGCTCTGGCAGCACTTCGGAATCCACTTCGTCGAATACGTCGGCGAATTCCGCATACTCCGGCAGTAGGCTGGAAGTATCGGTCTTCGTCTCCGCAGAGTCGGGTGAGGTTGAAGCAGCTCGCGCTGAAACTTCAGAATGGATCGCTCGTAGTAAAATAGGTTCGCATTTAGCGGCCTTACATGCGCGGTTGAAAAGGACCACGTTTACTAGAGCGATGTCGACTTCGGGATTTTCGAGTTTGGAAGCGGCCAATTGAGCGACCGAGGGATAGGTGTAGATGGGTTCAAAGAGGAATTTGTCCGTTAAAGGATGAGGTGAGGGGCGAGAGCGCGATCGAGAGGAAGGGCGCGAAGTCTTCTTCGATTGATTGGGGTGAGGCTGATCCGGCGCAGGATCAGTTAACTCCAGGGATATCTCCTGCGGAGTTGAGGACGTCGGGGTGAGGGACTCAACTTGCTTAGTGGAACGGAAAGTGATGTTTCGAGATACCCAGTCAATCAACGGATTGTAGCGGGTTAAGAAAATGTAACCTAATACAGCTTTGCAAGAGGAGTTGAGTGAGGTGACATAAAATGTCAGTAGTAGCAGCTCGCCAGAGGGAAATCGAACGTTGAGAGTAGTAGTCTCGACGATCGGCTTAGGTGACAATGAACCATCGAAAAGTCGGAGATTGATTGGAGGGATAGGTGAAGTGGGTAAACTATTTGCTTTTACAAAAAGCGAATCAATGAAGCAGTCAGTAGAACCAGAATCAAGTAAGGAGATAACAGATAGCGTCGCGGCAGAGGAATCGGAAGAAACGCCGCAAGCCGGTAAATCTAAAGTTAGCGATAAAGTGAAAGATTGTTCGTCATATGAAAGAGTGGACGCGTTGAGTTTTACTTCCCGCGTGGTACGATCTGAATCAACGCAACTCCCGTGTCGTACCGGGGTACAGGAGCTGCTGATCAGTTTTCCGAATCCACGGAAGTCGTCTCTACACTCTCCTGCGTCTCTGCAGCTCGGCCTCGAGTCTCACGAGCCTTCTTCCGCTCGCAATCTTCGAACCTATGCTTCCCGCCGCAGAAACCACAAAGACCCAGCTTCTTCCGGCGCTCCGCCTCGCTAGGGAGGAGTTTGCCGTCGGAACCTAGGTTAGCAGCGATCGACGATCGCGTCGATGCTGAACCCGTCGAAGACGAGTGGTTGTCTCCGCTAGGCTTACCTTGTTTTCCCGATCCTTTAGTTGAGAAGGCCGCGGAGGAGGGTGATGGAGAAGAACTTGGCGAGTTCTTCGAGGAGGTAGTCGACGCCTTCGAGAATGAAGTCGCGACCGAGGAACGGGCGTTTTCACGTTTCCGCTCTTCTTCCCATCTCCAGTACCAGTTGTCCACACGAAGGACTTCTTTCCGGTAGTCCGCGAGATTAGCGGGCTCTGAAAGACGGGCCATTTCGTCTTTGATACGGCTTGCCAAGCCGCGTTGATATGCCCACTTAAGGGCTTGGGAGTCCCAGTTTGTAGACGCCGCGAGAGTGTTGAAACGGATGTTGTAAATCCGCACATTGTCGGATTCCTTCATCCTCAACGTCCCGAGCTTGTCCTCGGCCTCTCCCTGCGCGTCGTACATACCGAAATTGTCCTGAAGTTCCTTCACCAGCGACGCGAAGGAGGACGTCCAGGCGGGCATCTCCGCGAGGTTCGGATCCAAAATGTCCGGCTCGAACCACTCCTTTGCGGCGCCACCTAGATAAGACAACGTATAGTTGATCTTCCTTTGATCAGTAAAATACGTTGGGCGGTCAATAAAGACCAGAGATAAGGAAACAAGGAAACTCTTCAGTTTCCGTGGGTTAGTACCGTCGAAAACCTCCGGATCCTTGACTTTTGACCTTGCGGTCTCTGTCGGTCCACGATTTTGATTTGTGGATAGTTCGGTGATAGCACCTCCCAAGTTGTTGAGGGTGCCTCTGAAGGTAGTAAACAATTCGATGAGTCGCTGTTCCGCGATATCGGTGTGATTGCTACCTGGTCCCCCTGGAGGACTCCTAGAACGACTAGGACCGCGAGAGCTAGGTGGTGATCCTGGTCCTCCGGGTGGTCCTTCGGGATCAGATCCCTCAGGGTCCGGGTCTTCCGGGTGGTCTGGTAAGTCAGGACTTACCTCCTCAATCGGCTCCGCGATCTCAGGTTCCTCAGGAACCTCAGCGGGGATTAGGGATGAAGACCGATCCTGCGAGGGACCAGCCTGGGTTGTTAATTGCTGACGCATTCTGTCAGCGAGGGTAAGAGTTGTCGGAGATGGGGGGATGGCCGTCTCCAATGTTGGTATCGCCGTGCGATTGCTACGCGGCGTTTGTACCGTGATTGGTTGCCCATCAGCGGTGTAGAGTACTTGGTACTCGAATTCGGCTTGGTCTGGTGAACCAAGAGCGTGAAGATTGGATACCTGTACTGTCGCGGGTTGGCTCGGGGCTGGACTGAAAGCGTTGGTACGCCTACGGGGAAGTCCCGTTCCAGAGATTGACTCGGCGAACGGCACGAAAGCCGTCGCATTGGTAGCGAACGGATTTGCCATGACTGGCTCCTCCTGAACGTTGTCAGAGTCTTCAGTGGTGGTACGAGCACGTCTGCTCCTGGTATTGACCATTTTGAGTAGGGATGATATGAATGGAGGAAAAGGAAGTGAAAGATGATAGGATACGATGTGCCGGGTTTCAGTTTAAATATACTGTTATGATCATGCACGGATCATAGGGAGAAGTTGGATCGCGGACTATAAGTCCGCGGGGTAAAGACCGAACACTGAGATAAATCCCGGTGAGGGTTGGGTGAACCTACGGAAAGGTAGTCGGACGTTGACGCTACCATTAATAGCGTCCCCGACACGCCGCTGTCTGAAAGCGAGGTTGAGGGTAATTCCGATCGCGGGAGAAACTCACGTGATCGTACTTAAGGTGAGGTTGAGAATAATCTCTATTTGAAATACACTGTATGAGTGCGCTATCAAAGTCGATATTTAAACTAAGGACCAACTATTCTACTCTTGTAGCTTTATACTGTAGTTGCTACCTAAGGGTCGCTAAGCGATAGTATCCTAGAATAGTATGGTCGAACATGTGGAAGATAAAAGGGGAAAGTATAAAGGAAATGATATAAAAGGATATATAAGAAGTCGGCTAAGTGTGAGGGATATAGAAGCTAAGTGTAACAGGATCGTGGAGGTAAGCTCCGCGACGGAAGAAAATAGTAAAGTCAAATACCGGGGAATGATCGTCGGGCCCGCGGGAGTTGAACTTGGCATGGTCGTAACAGATTGACCAATCCTTAGATAGATGGGAAAAGAGCCGCCCGACCATGGAAGGTCGACGATTAATCATCACAATGATAGTTGGAGGTATGACCCAGTACTTGACAAAGGTACAAGGTATGCCAAAGGAAGTAGAATGCAGGCTAGAAAAATGGATTAGAAACTTCCTATGGAACGAAAAAAATCATGTGAGAATAAACAAAGAAACCATAAACGCACCAATAGATATGGGTGGACGAAACCTATTAGACCTTCTTGCAAGAAACGAAGCCATCATGGTAACGTGGCTGCAGAGTTACCTTGACCTAGGTGAAAACCGAGCTACATGGGCATATGTGGCGGATGCTCTGATCGCGCAGAATATACCTAACAAACATAATAACATTGAAGAACGATCAAGGATAAATATCCTCTTGCAATCCTGGAACACAAAAACCTCTAAACTCCCAAAAGACCTCAAGGACATGATTGGAATCGCAAAGAAATATGGCACAAGATTGGAAGGACTAGCCTTCTCGAAGGAAATAATGAAAGAAATGCCAGCATGGCACCATATCGAAGCTGCTGAGACAGGGCATCTACATAAAGAAAAACAGAGCAAATGCCTTAGAGAGAATCACGAGGTCAAGTCAGTTGGTGACCTAGAGAGGGAAGCAAAAAAAATACATACAGCATGGCACTGCAGAAGATGGAACTGTAGATGTGTTGAATGTGAAGCAGCACGAACCAAACATTGCCACTCCCCTTTTAAATGCTACTCCCGAGCAAATGATATCTTGAAGTTCTGGCACCAAAATGGAATCCATTAGTGGAGCAGCCCAATGATGAAAAGTGGGAACCTAATGAATGCCCAGAAAACGGTGTAACCTTCAAAAATCGGATCACAACAAAAGGGACCCTTGCAGATGCATTCCGTATCTTCACAGAAGGCACGACCACGAATAACTTACCGGATCAACACCCACAGGGCAAAGAAGATATAAATGAAGTGATAATATACACTGATGGATCATGCACAAATAATGGAAACGATGATGCGAAGGCGGGAGCGGGCATCTTTTGCCCATCAAACGAAGACCTCAACAGAGCTATCCGCCTTCCCAACGACATCCCACAAACGAACCAATCCGACGAGATTGTAAGTATCAAAGAAGCTGCTGAAGGAGCACAGCCCAATGCAAACCTGTTGATCCTGTCAGACTCAAAAACGAGCATCGAAGGACTCACAAAATACCGCCAAAAATGGGAAGACATGGGCTTTATAGGTGTAGCAAACCCCAAAGAGTACCAGGCAACAATAGCAGCACTACGAAAAAGACATGCTCCAACTACATTCAGCTGGGTTACAGGACATACAGGCATTGAAGGGAATGAACGAGCAGATGAACTAGCCAAAGGAGGCTGTCAAAAAGAACAAGCTGACGCCGTTGAACTTGTAGTACCCCCGACATTAAAATTAACCGGGGCGAAACTAAAAGGAATGACACAAGCATTAGCATACAAAGCCATATGGCACCACAAAATGATGAAAAGAACATACCAAGAAGCTCTGAACCGAAGAATAACAAAAATAAATATGGGCAGAGCAAAATACATGATAAACGAGCTGCAAGGAACAGAACCATCCGATAAGTTATTCTGGAGAAGCCTCCACCATAAAGACTTCTCGCGGAAGTATCAGTACTTCATCTGGATGACAGCCCACAACGGATATAAAACAGGGGAATATTGGCGAAATATCCCAACTTTTGAACACCGGGCAAATTGCCCACAATGCGGAGAAATCGGGTCAATGGAACACATTCTGACGGAATGCGAGAACTCCAACCAAAAACTAATCTGGTCCCTGACTGGGGAATTATGGAGAAACAAGAAACTGTTAAGGCCGTGCAACCGGAAAGGATTACGATTGAGGTTCCGGAAGCTCCGGACGAAGTTCCGAGTGTGGGAACGGTGGCTGTGACACAAGGAGGTACTCGAAAGGGCTACACGGTCCTCGGAAGTGTGATGGGACTTCAGCGAAGCTTTCGGCAACGCTCCCTACACGCTATCTGGGTGTCCCTGCGAAGTGCGAAGAAGAAAGAAGTTCCGGAACGTCGGACAGAACCGATTGATTGATCCGGACGTGACTAAGCGTAATATAGAAGGAGGATAGAAGGTAACTTTTATTTCAAGCTGGGGAAACGATACTAAACAGTGTACTTAAGTAGTAAATTGCCTAATTGTTAAATAAAGAGCAATAAGCAATATAAAGGTTTACCCGAGGTGAAATATAAGACAATAAGGGCGTGGGAATCTCGGACAAATACCTTTCGAAGCTGTCCGAAGCTATCGAGAATAGAATCAAAGATACGGAGCTGATAATGAATGCAAAAGCTCCGGAAATGCGAATAAGTCATTCAGTTATCGATCCGGAAATATTCGATTGTTGATTCGGAAGTATTCGATTATTGATCCGGAGGCGTTCGACGATCGATCCGACCGGAAGACTGACCGGAAAGGTCCGGCCTAAGTATCAGAATGAATCAACTATCGATTCAATCGGAAGGTTGGTCGATTGGTCTGGCACAGGCGTAACAGAAACCGGAATGGATAGAACCTTGTTTCGGGACGATAATAGGATGTGGACTTATAAAAATAACCAATAACGAAGGAAAACACCTAGCCGGAGACTCACGACTATACCGCATATTGATATCTGAAGCAGCACATCTAATATGGAAGATGCGATTTGAGAACGTGATTCAAGGAAAAGAGATATCTAATGCTGAAGCTCGACGAAGATGGAAAGCAACGATACAAAGTCGACTGGAGATTGATTGTCTCATGACTAAGATACGGCTAACAAAACGGCGTCTAGACCAGAAAACAGTGAAGTGTACATGGTCCGAAGTTCTCGAGGAACAAGACAATCTCCCTGAAAACTGGATGGGGGAGAGTGGGGTTTTAGTGGGTATACAAACTGGCATGGGGTGAGTATAGGTGAGTAAAAGGACAAGCTGACGGAGTTGGCTTATCTGCAACAAAACTAACTTTTCAGATTCATATGTTATTGTCAGTATCAGAGTCCCACACACAGGCGTCCTCGACGCCCAGTGCGTAATGCATTTCCCCATGTGGTGTCTCTAAACAGCTCGGCATGCCTTGCGATCTCAGTGGTTTAACAGGAGATGTCTTTGTCATCGGTCTGGAAAACACTAATGCTCCACAAAAAAAAAATAATAATAATAATAATCATAAGCGGTGTCCGGACACTAGTGATGTGCTGGCCCGGCTTTGGCTTGGAAGCCCCGGCTTTGGCCTGGAAGCCCTTGGCTTTGGCCTGGAGAAAACCAAGCCGGGCCCTAGTGGGACGGCCCCGGCTTGGCCCGGCCTGGCTTTGGCCCAGGCCGGGGCTTTCAGGTAAGTGAGTGCCAAAATGAAAATAAGCGCCAGCAGCATCAGAATTTCCTTATTGAGCACACTCACTTATGACACACAGATATTACCTGTAAAAGTTGTGACATCATGGATACTTTTTGGAACGTACTACTTGTAATATTGGGTTGGACATTGTATGTATGTCCAGGGTCTATGACGCGTCAACGAGCCACGTCACGCTTCGCGTCTTTCGGCTTTTCCTTTCTTCTCGTTTCCCTTTCTTCTCGTTTTCCCTTTCTCCTCATTTTCCTTTGTCACTACCTATAATATATGATACTGCAGCATGGCTGAGATACCCTTGTCCTCTCACCATCGCTCGCAGGTACGTATTCATATTCTAGTTTAGCATCATCCTCTCACCATCGCTCGCAGCGTGTATACAATTATCGCGCGTAATTAAATTCACCCTCCCTCCTCCCTTTCACATATACATCAAACATCTACCTACCATATCTATTCTACCTATTAGCTAGATCGCGCCTACTTCCCATACTTAGTCTCCCGTAGCTTGGCTTGAGGCTGTTCCCTTCATTGGCACAGCCTCGAGAGCTTTAGACCTCAATACATAAATGCTATTGTCCCCAAACCCCCTCGAATCTCTTCGCCCTCTTACTTCATTCTCGAGGAGACGCAAGCATTGAGTAGTGTACTTACTACTAAGTATATCACAAATCGGAGTCCTGGTTGTCATCATCACCACCAATGATTAGCTCATCCCATGATATGTTATCTGCCGATAACACTTTCTGCAAGGGCTTCCCATTGTGAACTGGTTGAGGAGCCATGATGTTTGAGCAATAGGTGGAAATTTTTCTCATTATGTATTACTCTCATGCTGATGCATCTTCTACTACAGACACACTGGGATGAGTAAAAAATCCGTCGAGCAGAAATAGCTGCTGAAAGTCACGTGACCTCCATACATGGCTTATCAGTGGTCACGTGATATTTAGATTAGCTTTATAAGGATAATCAATGTATTTCAGCAGCTATTACTGCTCGAAGGATATTTTACTAATTGCCGTGTGAGAAGCCCCCAAAAGCCCCGGCTCAAGCCCCGGCTCACGGCTTTGACAATTTGAAGCTGGGCCAAAAGCCCTGACAAGCCGTCTATCACGGCCCGGCTTTTGACAGCCTGGCTTGGCCCGGCTTGGCTTGGCCCACGGCTTTCAGGCTGAGCTGGCACATCACTACCGGACACCTGCACATCGAAAAAAAAAAAAAAAAAAATAGACAGTGGCTGATTATGCGACTTTGAAACGATTAAGTACCTCTTCACTGATGTTTCCCCTTCGCCTGGCAGCTCAACGGTAGATCTCACTAATGGTGACATCGTAGACTTGATGGCTCTACCTCCATCACTGTCACATACCAGTAAGTATTTCATTTTGATAATGGTAGTCTACGTCTACTAACGGTTTTCAAGCAATAGCTTCAACATTAACTCTGTGATGTTGTAAGCGCTGCCCGCGCTTACACTCGGCCTCCCGGCTCCCGAGACTACTTATAGCTCGGGACCACTCTTACCTACTGCTTGCTTCTTTTCTTCTTACCTTTACCTCACTTACTTCATATCGTACGATTATCACATACACCCGGAATATACTGTGTTCGTATCATCTCGCCAGAACGTGAGTGTTCGTCGTGTATACACGACGCTTCCACTTTTTTTTTGATATTCATAAACACTACTCTTGGTTAAACGTCAAACAACACCCTGTGTGTGTTGCTCTTCATCTCTTGTATTTCATCATCATTCTCCTGCATTGTTACAAACACCTCGTATAACTCGCCGTTGATATATTGCGTAATATACACGCATATATTAACACTTGAACACACGATATTCGTGTTTGTCTGTGTGTTGCCTACGCGCATATACCTGACCTCTTGACCCCCTTGATCTCGATACTCGCTGTTTACCTCGATCCTCACTTGGCCGTGTAATCTCCTTGCCCTTGACCTTGGTCTTGCCTTTTTCGTCCCTAAATTTCGTGTTGTTTTCATGCTGAACCTACCGCTCACTGCGATCCCTGATAGGTTTATGCCCACGGTTCCGAGCGACTCGTCTCCAAAGCTTTTGACACCTGTCGCGGAAAATCACTCTGAACGAGCTCGTCGTAGGAACGCTGCATACACCTCTTCACTACGATCACCAATTCCGAATACACCACCTCTAACCTCCTTCGATCCGATCCCCGAGTCGCCATCTGAACCCAATTCCGGTTTAGAAACTTACACCGACGCTTCGCCCCTCACCTTGGACCAGGTCTCATTGCCTTTATCCCGAATTCCTTCTCCTTCATCCTCTGATTCGTCCATCTCAAGTGATATGGCACGTAACGTCAGTGGAAGCGGATGGGTTGACATGGGGACCTCGAAGACGGGATGTCAGCTTTTGACACCGAATCCTTCTCTTGACGCGCTGGAAGAACTTTGGGGTTATGTCGAAACCAACCTTGAAGACCGCGAAATCACGGATGAGAACCTGAAAAAGAAGGAGTTCCTCCGCTGTTTCGCCAAATGGAGCTCGTTGAAGGATATCCTCTCCGAGATCTCAGATACCTTGGCGGACAAAGACTGGATTAAGCTGAACGGGATGGGTTCCAACCCTGAAGATTTTGCCTGTCACCCTTTCTTCGACGCTATTCGTGATAAGATCTTGGGAAACGATTGGGCAAGGGTGTATGACATGAAGCGCGAGAAGTACTTTATGCTCGCCGACCCCACTGGTTTCTCGAAGCTGGTTACCTTGATGGAAACTCACAACCGACGTCTGTGTGGCACTATGTATCACCATTCAAACGAGGTACTACAGACCCTTATCATGCAAAAGTTACCTGACAAATTCCGCGCGGACCTGCGGGACTGTAAAGTTTCTGAGCAGCTCCCGTATGCAGATTGGAAATTGGCTTGCAAAGACGTAGAGGAATGCCGTCCCCCTACTTCTTCCACTCCGGCTTATGCGCCTAAACGGTGTAGTAGGACTACCGGTCCTCCTGGTAGCCCGATACATATATCATCATCTCGTTATTGAAGCCCAACACCTTTCATAATTCCCACCACATTTAGGTTGTCATTATCTTACAGCGTTCATCTCAAATCCCTCTTCACAACATGTTTCTCAAAATTTCTCCTAACATTTCAACTCACTTTTCTACCTATCTGTTCTTGTCACTTCGCGGTCCAAACGTTATTCAATATCGCTACAACAAACAACAAAGCTCCTCACGTCGACAATTCTCCTATCTGGATCTGGAGTAGGGAAGAGTTCAAATAAGAAGTGTAGGTTGGGGTATAATTTCGTATGTTCTCTTAGTTTTCTTATTTCATATTCATTCTTTATCACCATCCATTCTCCTATCTGTCGCCGAACTCAACAGTTGCTGAAGACATCGACGGAACCATTCGGTGCATGCCTTGACCCAACGAGTTTGGGCTCCTCGTTGAAGCTGAAGTTGACAGCTTTAGGTCACCAACACGTCTTGCATGTCACCCGGTGAACTCCTTAGAGTGTTAGAAGCGCTGAACAGGGAGGAAAGACATTTTATTTCGAACGGACAATCATATTTCAATAACAATCCTCCTTATCTATCACTTCAATTGGTTATACGATGTCTGACAGCGCGAGAGAACGCGCAGTTGTCAGAATCAATCACTATATGTATGGCCTGAAGGCAATAGAAATATCATCTTCCACTTTTACCCAAGTTTCAACCGAGTCAGAGTCAGAATTATCGTCAGAGAAGATGATCCGAGTGAGTATTCTATATTATTATTATATTAACATCCTTCGTAGGT
The DNA here is from genome assembly GCA_027921405.1 of Lentinula detonsa. Classification (NCBI taxonomy): domain Eukaryota; kingdom Fungi; phylum Basidiomycota; class Agaricomycetes; order Agaricales; family Omphalotaceae; genus Lentinula; species Lentinula detonsa. Next base: position 4,456,831 of record JANVFU010000002.1, read on the forward strand.
CACAATTAGAGTCAAGACTACGAAACCTCCCTTCAATTCTTAGCTGATCAGCAAGCCCGACTGAAAGTTCTCACTGGTCCTCGCTTGGACCAACCTTTCCTTCTTCAACGGGAAATTAGGAACGATAGGATTATGGCTCCTGCCGCTGCTGCAAACTACGCTGTAGCTCCTAGCTCGTTTTCCGCTTCTTCGACCTCGAAATCCCATAGATTCCCAAAGCTGCAACCTGATCAAAAGAGGCTGTTGAACAAGCTCGAGGCTTGCTACCGCTGCTACAAGTTGTTCGCTGGTCATCTCAGCGGAAACTGCCCTGATAACGGTCCTCCGAGTTTATCTGTCCCCTACCGCCCTCTGAATGAGGACGACGTTGCTCTTGCAAACAAGATACATGTCGCTGCCCCCAATAACAGCATCCCCTATGATTTGATTCTCAAGAAAAACAATGCCGCTCCTTCTGCTGCCCGTCCTGTGGCTGTGATACAGGACAGGGTTGCCCTTACTGATTTGCCCGATTTTGACGAGGTGCAGAGTACACCCGGTACCAGCGTACAGTCCCACGATGTGGCTGCTTTTTATGGTCCACACAAAGTGTTACATGTCTCTACTGGCGCTGGGGTATATGGCAGCGCACTTGACCGAGGATTCGATTACAATGAGTCGGTTAGCGCTCCGGTGTCCAAGCCTGTTGCCACTTTGGTTCCCTCCCGTCGTAGTGTAAACGATTACCGGGATGACAACGGTATTGGGGATCGTTCTCCGTACTCCCCCCCCCAAGGTCGTAACACACGTCGCCGCGAGTTCTCCCCTAATACCTCGCGCCGAGGCTCGATTGAGTTTGATGGCCATCGTTTCCGTTCTGAGTCCCGCTCGCCATCTTCCTCTGGACATAATACGGGACTTGGCCGTGCCGACAACGATTCTGATACTCATGAACGCGCGGAGAATACCCTATGCTCTACTCTTGATGAACGTGACTTGGGAAGGTCCTCGCGTATGTCCAGTGAGCTGTCGAACCAAGTACGTGCTCACTCGGCACCCTCGGTGAGTGATCATGTTTCTTTGAACGTTGTGGACGTTATGCCTTTCATGTTACCCCATCTTGAATGGACTGCGAGATTAACCGGCCCTTCGGGCTTCACGACGTCGAAGCTGCTGCTTGACAGTGCTTGTCCTTTCGTCCTGATCCGTGCTGATTTGGTCTCTGCCCTAGGGTTGAAACGTCAGAAATTGTGGCGACCCCAGGAGATGTCCGTGGCTATGTCTTCTGGAAAGCCTGAGGTTTTTCGCTCCACCGATTATTGCAAGCTTGTTCTAGAAGACCCTAAATTGTCGTGGCGCTCTCGTTCCGTGCGTGCACTTGTTGTTCCCTCTCTATGTTCTCCAATGATTCTCGGACTGCCATTCCTTACGTTTAATAACCTTGTTATGGACTATAGTGCCCGGACTGTCATTGACAAATCCTGCGGCTTTGACCTATTGAACCCTGTGATCGCTACACCTGTATTACCTGTATTAGCTCCCGTCAAACGTCAACGTATTTTGTTGCGATCACAACAAGACCTGCTCAAGTCTAAGAAACTTGTATTCCAACAAGCCGCCTCATTAGCTCGTGAGCATGTACGTTTTCGTCGCTTCACTGTTTCTGAATTCCCAGTCCGTTGCTTCAACTTCGTTGCTGTGATTCGTCAGCGCGTGGAGTCTTTGGAGCACCGTTCGCGCCTTGACGCCCTGTCTGACTCTTTCAAATCGGAGTTCTCTGATGTGTTTACTCCGATTGCGCACACTTCTGCTCTGCCGAAGGACTTCACTTGCAGTATTACGCTTAAAGATGCTGATAAGGTGTTTCAGACGCGAGGCTATGCCTCACCTCGCAAGTTTAAAGATGCCTGGAATACATTGATTCAACAGCACCTGGAAGCAGGTCGTATTCGACCCTCTAATTCACCCTATTCTTCTCCCGCCTTCCTAGTCCCAAAGGCAGACCCTACGGTGCTCCCGCGTTGGGTGAATGATTTCCGTTTGCTGAACGCCAATACGGTACCCGACCGTTTCCCACTTCCGCGTATTGACAACATCATTTCTGCTTGCGCTAAAGGCAAGGTGTGGGGTAAGATGGACATGACGGACTCTTTCTTCCACACTCGCCTCAACGATGCCTTGGTTAAGCTGTGTGCTGTCCACACGCCCCTTGGCTTATACGAATGGACTGTGATGCCCCAAGGCTTGCGCAACGCCCCCTCTTGCCATCAGCGCCGCGTCACACAGGCCTTGCGGCCGTTCATTGGAAAGTTTTGTTATATCTACGTGGATGATATTATTATTTTCTCTGCATCGGAGGAGGAACATGCAAAACATGTCCGGCTTATCCTTACCCCACACCTACGTGCGCGCCTGAAGTTTGCCGTTTCCTTGGAATGGTCCGCTTTGTTGCTGGACATCTGAATATGCTGGCGGAGCACACTCGTTTGTTAACGCCGCTCACTACAAAGGATTGTGACAAAAATTTCCCGTTTTGGTCCTCTGAACATGACCTTGCTTTCGCGTCAGTAAAGTCACTCGTGGCTTCTTCGGCCTGTCTGACCGTGATTGACCACGACGACATGAAAGATAACAAGATATTCCTCGTTACGGATGCAAGCGACTTCCGACGTGGAGGCGTGCTGATGTACGGTCGTACTTTGGCCACTGCGCGACCTGTTGCATTCGACTCATCACAATTTTCGGGCGCGGAACTCAACTATCCGGTACATGAGAAAGAATTGTATGCTATTGTGGGCTGTCTGCGAAAGTGGCGTGCTGATTGCCTTGTCATGAAAATTTTCGTCCTCACTGACCATCGCACGCTCGAGAATTTTCAGACTCAGAAGGATTTGAGTCGGCGACAACTACGTTGGCAAGAAGAGCTATCTCAATTTGACCTGGACATCGCTTATATACGCGGAGAGGACAACCCTGCGGCTGATGCACTCAGCAGAATCCGGTTGGGTTCTCTGCCCTCGGATCATTTCGCGCCCACCTCGTTAGAGGAGGACGATGCTGTTTCATCATGGAAAGCTAACCCATTCATGTGTGCATCCGTTCTCTCCTTGGGGGCAGACCGTGCTTTCTTGGAAGATGTCAAACTTGGGTATGAATCTGACCCTTTCATATTGAAGCTACGAAATGGTGGATCGCTAGTTCCCGGCGTTGTACGCCGTGATAATTTATGGTACGTAGACGGCCGCCTCTACGTCCCCGCCTTCGGCTCGTTACGTGAGAGTCTATACCACTTAGCCCATGATTCATGTGGTCATTTTGGTGGTGACAAATCCTATGCAATGCTGGTAGACTCATATTACTGGCCTCACATGAAACGTGACCTTTTGCAGATTTATGTACCCGGTTGCGGTGACTGCCAGCGAAACAAGGGTCGGACGTCGCGAAACCCCAAAGGTCCACTACATCCCCTACCCGTCCCTGATGCTCGTTGCGAAAGCGTTGCTGTTGATTTTATCAGGCCATTGCCCCTGGACGATGGATTTGACTGCATCGTTACCATGACTGATCGGTTGAACTCAGATTTGAAGATTATACCGACCACTTTGGATATTTCTGCTCGATCCTTTGCCAAGCTGTTCTTTGACACTTGGTACTGCGATAATGGGCTCCCACTCTCCATTGTTTCTGACCGTGACAAGCTTTTCGTCTCAAAGTTCTGGCACGACTTACATAACTTGACTGGCGTTAAACTCAAGATGTCATCGTCGTTTCACCCTGAGACGGATGGCGCAAGCGAGCGTTCTAACAAAACGATCAACCAAGCAATCCGCTACCATGTGGAGCGGAATCAGAAGGGTTGGGCCTAGAGGAGGCGAAGAAGGCAGCGGCCGGGAATGTCAGTTCAGTCAATGACCTCCCCAGTTACCTCGCGAAAGGACCGCTCCCAGCAACGGCATCAGCGATAAGGCAACACTTCATGAGCAGCCTCAAACAGAAGTGGTCGCGAACATTTTCAGAATCACCGCGGAGCCAAAAATTTCTTGCGATCGACAAAAAGGGAGTGAACTCGAAGTTCATAAAAATAGCGGGGGAGTTGAAAAGAAAACAGACAAGCATTTTATTTCAATTACGATCAGGCCACGCTCCGCTAAATCACCATCTCCACAGATTGAAGAAAGTCGGGAGCCCTAATTGCCCTCACTGCGACCTCACAGGAAGACAAACAAAAGAAACAGTAAAGCACCTGCTGCTAGAGTGCCCAGCATATCAACGGGAGCGATTCCACTTGCGAAGGAAGATTGGACAGGCAGCCCGTTCCCTCCAGCAACTACTCTCCGAAGAGAAAATCATCCCTCACACACTGAGATTCATAAGGGATACGAAACGTTTCCAATCTACATTTGGCAACATATTACCTGACACAAACAACGAGTAAAACCGAAAACCTTACACGCTACCCAGCCTAACGGCGAACCGATACCCTCGCTTAACATACGCTCAGAGAAGACAGGGCGGAACATGGCACAAAGAAGCTAGACAAGAAGAATGGAATAAACGAAGCCATCCAGTACACATACATACCACCCTTCCTATCCCTATGTTACCGACATTATTCGCTGGCTCACGGAGCCCATCGAGACCAACCAACCTATACGAAGTCATCACCACAACAGAGTAATCTCACTCCCTCATATGGAAAGGGCGCCAAAAATGGCTCTGGGACGAGTCGGACTGCAGGGGGAGATAGCTCCGTCTGCAGGGCTTGCGCTACCTCCGAGGGATGCTGAGCAGGCAAGGGGCCTGATAGATAGTTTATGCGCATCATAAGGTATACCTTCTAGCGCAATAAAATGATATTAAAAAAAAAAAAAAAAGGGTTGGGCCTCTGCATTGCCAAAAGTTCGGTTCGATATTATGAATTCAGTGAACTCGTCTACGGGTCTTTCCATGTTCCAGTTACGCTACGGGCGCGCTCCTCGTGTAATTCCCCCTTTGATAACCGACCGTACCGTTCCCTCCTGCAAGCCTGATTCCGATTTGAAAGACGCGCAAGATTTGTTAACGAAAATTTCCCTCCTGGAAACAGAGGCTCGCGATAACCTGTATTGTGCAAAGGTATTGCAAGCGTTCCACGCGGACAAATCCAGGGGTCCCTGCGAAATTTTTGAGGTCGGAGATCTCGTTTTGCTCTCCACTTTGAACCGCCGCCAAGCTTATAAGAAAGCAGGTGAACGACGTGTGGCGAAGTTTTTTCCTCGTTTTGATGGCCCTTACGAAATTATAAAAGCTTATCCTGAGACTTCTCACTATACCCTTGATATCCCTTCTCAACCAAATCTTTTCCCTTCATTCTACGTCGACCAGCTTAAACGTTGGAAACCTGACGACGGCAAGTTATTTCCTGGTCGTGAACATGAGTGGCCCGCACCTGTAATTGTCGACGGTTTGGAGGAGTTTAACATTGAACGGATCTTGGATTCGCGCAAACGCGGTCGGGGTTGGCAATTTCTGGTCCGTTGGTCTGGTCAGCCTCCTAGCGAAGACCGCTGGTTATCCTATGCCTCCTTACGTGATTGTGCTGCTCTAGACGACTGGGTTCTGGCAGGCGGAGATGGCCCTAAAGATTTAATTGAGCCTTCGTAACCTTTTCTCTTCCTCACCGTTTTTGGTTTTCGAAGTGGGGGAGGATGTAAGCGCTGCCCGCGCTTACACTCGGCCTCCCGGCACACACACTCGGCTTCCCGGCTCCCGAGACTACTTATAGCTCGGGACCACTCTTACCTACTGCTTGCTTCTTTTCTTCTTACCTTTACCTCACTTACTTCATATCGTACGATTATCACATACACCCGGAATATACTGTGTTCGTATCATCTCGCCAGAACGTGAGTGTTCGTCGTGTATACACGACGCTTCCAGATGTTGCTGTATGAAGAAGATTGTGCTCGATGATACAGAAACATACCGTAGTGAGCACTATGGATGTTTACTCGAATCAAGCTAGTGTAAGCGTATTTTCACGCACCCGAGCCTTACTCCGTTGGTCGGACAACCTCGAGGACCCAAAGCACTCAGATCCTTGTCAGCCTTTCAAGTTTGTTGACCTCTTGTATTTCCATGCACCCCTTCGCTGATTAAGCATGTATTCGCCCGCATTGACTGCCAGATACCTCAAGCACTCAGATCCTCACTAACCCTTTGTTGACCTCCGAGTCCTGGTCCTCCAGCATCGTGTTATGTTTGGTGCATAAATCAGGCGCATCCGTCCCTCTAATTCCATGCCGGAAATTCTATATTATATAAGTTCGAGGAGCCATCCCAGTCTGAGGTGAATGCAGTCCTAAGAGGCGAGAATGGGCAATCGGGAACGAGATTCCCTGTATTGAGATTGCTGATGAATAATTTTACACAGCGCCGTACCAGTCTTACACGATCAGGGTAATTTCCTAGCATAGGAAGCAGAAGCAACCAGAACTGGCGCTATTTGAATTCAGAAACCCTCAAGGAATTTCTCAGCTGGTGTTCATCGAAAATGCATCTTCCCTTCTCGGCCGACTTCGAAGTTCCCTTCACACCTGAGCCCTGGATATTTTTGGTCAAAACAGTTGCTCCGTCTCTCGGAAATGTCAAAAAGTTCCGTAGGCGACCTTTCCTTTGAAACCCCAAGTTACTGAATTATGTTCGAGAAGCTGCTTGGCAGATAGTAACAATAGTAAAGGATCCAAGGGGCAGAATGTTCGAGTTCCTCGCCCCAAGTTTTATCTTTGGGTACAGCGCAGACTCGGGTGAACCGCAGACTGGTTTACCTAAACGGCAGAAGCTTTTTCACTCAGGCAATCTCACATGTTCATTTCTGGATAAGGCTTCATGTGTGAGTCAGACCTTACTTTCTTTAGCAGCCGCGACACCATCATGATTTCACCGAGTTTATATTTCATTTATCGGATTATGGGTATATGAATGACTATACTTATGCCCGCGAGTATGATATATAGGAGTGTAAGCCATTCTTTCCTGTCCTTCCCTTGTTTACCCCGTAGACTCTGTTCCTTCATCCTTCATCCTTACCTCGGCCTCGTTCAGCTTTCCCCGGCAGCACAGGATGTTTCAAGGATTTAGCTCACGACGCCAGCCTACCATGATCACAAACGCGCCAATGATGATATTGGTGCTTTACTTTGTGCTTTCACCGCTTGATATGAGGGTAGGGGCTGGGTTATACGGAGCGATGGCTGCCCCTGCTCAGAGATATAGCCATGTAGAAAGGACAAACATGCGGACGTCATTTTCTAGGTACGGACCTTCTTCTATCCTCAGATCACTGTGATCAACACTCGAAAACGAAAGACATAGCGTTCCAGAGAATCTTTCAAACAGCGATCTTGAGAGGGAGGTAGAGAGCACGATAAGAACAGACAAAGTGAGATTCCATGCCTTATCGCAGGGGATCCAGTCATCGGTATCTCCCGCTCGAATGAAACTTCGGACACTGATTTTTTGCCCTCCCTTCCTTCTTCTTTAATACAACCTTAACTCAAAGCTGCAGGATACATCTGCACTTGCTTCACCATATGGTGTGGCATTTTCCGGTACTTCCCAAGCTGTAACTTCGAGATTGGATGCAGTCACATCATCTATGTGGATAAACGAGGTCAGTAAAGTGCGTTCTTCTTCCCCAAACCGAATCCTCTCAAACCTGCTCACATTCCCTTTCCGCTCTTCTGGTTTTTTTACTTGAAACACCTCGAGTAATTGACAAACTCAAAAAACGATAGATCTTTCAATCTTTACGGACAAACATTGTGGACTCTTGGAACAGCCTCTTTACTACGTCCTTGTCCTCCCTAAGTTTGGGCATGGTTTTCAATGACGTTGCTCCTTCTGGCCAGTCAGTACTAGAAAGGGCAATTGACGATGTCTACGAGGCCAGTATTAGTGAGGATAATGTTAGAAACAGTGGTATACGGACGGAAGATAATGTTGCGAAGGATAAGGGTGCGATGTACAATAAAATGGAGGTGACTCTGGATGCAGTGCGGAAGTTGCTTGTGCTGTTTGACGATATCTTGTATTGACAATAACATACAAGTGAAGTACACAAGCCTTGATGAAATAAAAAGAGAACACTGAACACGGATGCGGGTACGATATGGCAATCGTCTTCGCATTTTTTTCATCTACAACCTCTACGAGCAACTGCACAAAAAAGCGGGCGGTGATGACTCGGACTCTCGATCTGGCAGCCAGAGCAGAGGATGTGTTCTTTGTCGTATAGAGGGATAATCGTCGTTGTCGTAGACATTGTCGTAGTCGTTGACTAGGCTAAATTCGTATCCTTATCCTTATCGGATCCAGAACGCAACGCACGCCCTACTAGCCCCACAAAAAGCGACTTACGATAGGAACCAACGCACCCCAACACAAACTTACTCGCAGCGAACGGACACGAGTCAGTATTCCTGAATCCTGCATCCCGGATAGAGACAAAACGTAAATTCCGAATTCGTGGCTACGAATCCTCGAACGTCGAGTTCTTGGAACCTGATTAGGGGAAATCATCAGGAGCGACGATGGCGCAACCTTCAGTCATACAGCGAGTACAATATTCACCCTCGTCGCAGATCTGTGAGATAGCGACGGCGTTCCAGCATCCTGAACATGCTGAATGAGCACAATCGAGAAAGAGAGAGAGAGGTTTGAGGAATGGGGAATTGTTGTAACAGATGGGACAGGTGAATGTCGTGGAAGGGTCTTTACTGCATCCCGAGGACGAAATCTTCTTCTCAGAAGAAAATCTACTAGGCGAAGTAATAGACGATAACAACAATTTCGAACTGGGTTTGTCGTCTACGGAGTGAGTACGGAGTGGGGATGGGTTCTGGGACTTGGGAACCGGAATAAACGAGGATTTGAGTGGGGTTTTCCATGTATTTGTTGATTAACCGTGCTTTGTTCCATCCTGAATGACGGAGGAGGAGGGTGACGATGGAAGTCTGCGGGGAACCCGGAACAAGTACAGATAGAAACAGTTATATCCACCTCAACACCAATACTCACTGCATGATCCAACCTCTTCATCGACTTTTCCACCAAACTTCGCATAAGCGGATGTATATTCGACTTGGTGAGATTTGGATTTGGACTTAGTGGGGGTCCGGAAATCGGGAAATCGTCGTCGTTGGTATAATCATAATCATAAATCATCGTCGTCCTGGGCGTTGTTGTTGTTTGCATTGAACATGGTGTGGTTCACGAGTCCGAGTTAGAACTTGAAGCATATAGTAATTCATTTAAATCTCACTCTCTGTGTGCTCAACACTGCTATCTACCTCCTATCCTGGTGCCCCAATTTTTTTTTCGGGAATGTCTGTAATGACTTAGGGTCAAAAGGGCCCAGGTGAAGGGGTTGTAGCCCACCACCAGTTAATTGGTGATTCACAACTTCGTCTCCATGTCTTTGTCAATTTGTGCGAAGAGTTGAACACACAAGATCAAGACGAGGAGTTGAATTAGGAAGACATATACGGAATGCAGTTGAAGAACTCGGGAGCAGGATAAACAAGTGATAGTACATGGTTATAATGATCGAACCTCGAACCGTGAATCGAAATCAAAAAGAAAAAGAAAATTTCACCCCGTACGAAACATATTCTCCTCCCCCTTTCTCACCTAACCCCAATGACCAAACCCTCAACAGAAACCACAGCCTGCCACCTCCCAATCCGCCTACAAACCCTCAACACCACTGGTGCAGGGATGACCAGAACGAGGAGAGGTACACAGATGGTAAGGAAGAAGGTGATAAAGAGAAGTGTGATAGCGGGTTTGATGACGAGGAAGTAGAATAGGGCTTGGAAGGAGGTGGGGTCGGTGAACTGGATGGATGAAGGAAGGATCGAGGAAGGGAAGTGAACGTGGTTGTAATTATAAACTATAAACGAGGAACTAGTTCAAAACGCACCATCGAATATGTATTCAAACGACATCTCTGTGACTTCTTCGCCAACCACTGCCTGTCCCGATTCGAGTTCAGAAGCGCTTGGGTGGCGGGAACGGGTGAATATGGGATAGGTGGCGATGAGGTGGGTTATTGGAGATGAGGGTGAAGATGTTGTTATTGTTGAGGAAGATGCGGCGGCGTGACCCCGGAAAGAGGATAATGAAGAGGGTTGTGGAATCTTGTTTGTATCAAGAGGGAAAAAAGAAACCGTCGTTGAGTTTGAGCAGCGAAAGGGCAAAAGAATGAACGAATGATACCTCTGCACGAGAAAACGCACGAGCGCCAAGCAAGTTGAAGAAACACAATATAGCTCCTAGTGGTAAGGCGATAAGCAATGTCGTACCAGTCTAATTTCAGTGCAACCCCGTCAGTCAATCTCGGTTCAATCCCATTAGTCGACAGTCAACATATTCGTCAAGAATTTGTAAGACAAAACACATACCAGTGTGAACACAAAGAGATACACCCAAGCTGCAAGTGCGAATGGAAAATTGACCAGGACGAGATGAGTGAGTGAACGCCAGTATACGGGTCTGGTGAGAGGACGGAAATATCGGGCCCAACGAGGCTAGTGTGATTCGTTGGTGATTCGTTGTTTGGTTTAGGTTCGGGAGTCCAACATTAACATTCTCTTCACCATCGAATGGTCGTCCACCCTCGGACCGTTACTCTTCTTCTCCTTCACGTTCTTCTCCTCGTTCACCACCACCTTCACCTTCATCATCTTCACACTCTGAGAAAAACACCCAAGCCGTCTGCGCGAGAGATGCCAACGAAGGAGCGAAGCTGTTGACGATGGATTGGGATAGAGACCTCGGTCGGAGGTGTGATGTAGAGGAAGAAGATTCCGGATGTCCGGCATTGATACCACCTAGTAAAGGCGTCGTTTCCGAAGCTGTATCCTCGGTGGAATCCTCCACCGCGAACGCGCGTATGAGAGTCCTGGGAGACCGTTGGTGGGGTTCGTGGTTATCAGACGATGTTGCTGCTGAGAATCTCGTCTAGTAGACCTTGTTCCTCTATTGACATGAACAAGTCTAGTGCGATGAGAAGGAGGATACGGAGGTGGTGGATCGTTGAGAGGTTCTTCTGCTATAGCTATCACAGAGTTCGTCACATGGAACGTTTGGGATTGGGATGTGGGGCGTTAATGGAAGGTGGTGGGGATGAAGACATCGATATCTGTAGGGGTAAGCTAGCTCTAGTATTATAGTACTAGTTATTGAGCTGAATTCACGCACGGATTTTGGATTTGGACCTTGTGGGAATGACACGAAGACCGTGGAAGGGAAAGGAATGTTTGAGTTTCAGCTTTAAAGGCTACGAATCCTCGAAAAGTGCGGAAGGGAAGAGGCGAGAGGGGTTTTTTTTTTTTTTTTTTTTTTTGAATTTGTCGTATTTTAAAAGCGCCAGATTTCTCGAGTCCGATAGTAGCACCGTCGGCGCTGTCATCGTTGACGCAGCTGCGAATTCCTGTACACGCTGGAGAGGAGAAGAAGGACAAAAGGACTGGCAAAAGCCACTTTACGTCAAATCGAATCCTTGTTCTAGCTGGAAGACTTTGGTCTATGGCTGACGCTGCCAGTGTAGTACAAAAGGATGGAAGCGAATTCGCAGCTGTACTCGTATTGGTCGTCGATGAATTCGGGTGTATCTTGGACGACAACGACAACAATAACAATGGAACAAGAGGACAAGAAACAGACGTGGAAATTGCAGAGAGAACATGAGGCAAAGGTGTTTGAACTGGACTCGTAGAATAGAACACTGTTTATTAAAAGTGAAGTACGCAAGCCTTGAAAAAGAGAACACTGAACACGTATAGGGGTACAATACAATCGTCTTCGCCTTTTTCATCTACAACCTCGCAACTGCACATCTAAGCGGGCGGCGATGACTCTCGAACTAGCAGCCGAAGCAGAAGATGTGTTCTTTGTCGTATAGAGAGATAATCATCGTCGTAATAGTAGACGTTGTCGTTGTTATTGTTGTTGTCGTTGTTGTAGACGAGGCCGAATCCGTCTCCTTATGTTATTGGATCCAGAACCCAACACACCCCTAGCCCCACAAGAAGCGATAGGAACCAAGGTGCTCAACACAAAACTACTCGGAGCGGACGGACACGAAATCGTATTCGTGCATCCTGGATACGGACAAAACTTGAGTTTTGGACTCGATGCGATGAATCCACGAACGACGTGTTCTTGGAACCGGATCAGGGCGACGGTGGTTTCCTTCCCATCGTCTCCCAAAACACTGTGAATGAAATCATCAGGAGCGACGATGGCGCAACTCTCAGTCATACAGCGAATACAATATCCACCCTTGTCGTGTGTCTTTTAGGTAGCGAAAGCGGTCCAGCATCCTGAACATGCTGAATGAGCACAATCGAGATAGAGAGTGTGTGTTTAAGGAATGGGCAATCATCATAACAGATGGGACAGATGAATGATGATGATGATGTCGAGGTTGAGGTTGAGAAAATGGTTTCAATCTTTCAATCAGTAGCGCTCGACAGTAAGCCATTCCTCCTACAACAACGATTAAACACTCGATGGCAACCATCTTCAATTCTACCTGCACACTATTTACATGGGAATCGCCAGAACGAGTAGGAGGGGTATGCAGATGACGAGGTGGAACAAGATGAAGAGTGTGATAGCGGGCTTGATGAACAGGCTTGGAAGCAATGTAGAGCTGATGAACTGGACGACTAGATGAAGTAAAGAAAAGCCAGGGAGTGAGATGGAGATTATGAGAAAGAAGGTGCAAGACAAGGCGCACCATTGAATATGTACGACTTCTCTATGCCTACCCTGCCTGTCCTAATTTGAGTTCAGAAATTACGGTGGCGGTAGTCGGTAATCAGGTGGAGAATTGAAGACGTTCAAGACAATGCATATGTAACCAGCAACGCTGTCAACAAGATGACATTCACATGACGCGATTGAAAATGCACGGACCTTTATGCGTTACAAATCAGTCATTGGTGTGATAGCATCAAAAAGCTCTCTCTTACCGCAACCACCACCATGTCAATGTTTTCTCATGCAAATCATTTCTCCGTGAATGGTGGCCGGTTCATCCAAAATATTCATAACAACACTGGTGAGTCCTGAATGATTCAAAATTCTTGCATATCAAACTTGACTTGAATGTTTCTTGTAGAATCTGACACGCAAAAAACCCCACCTGGTATACTTAATCTATCCCAAACCTTGATTATTAATACTTACATAGACAAAATCTGGTTTCCTTTCTAAGGATATTTCGAGGGAATGACTCATTGTCCAACATCAACAAAAACTTTTACAGGTAGAGAGGAAGTTCTAACAAGACTTGAAGAATTTTTTCTCTCTGGAAATGCTGCTGAAGGAATGAAAATATTTCTCCTGTGTGGACTAGGAGGAGCAGGGAAAACTCAAATAGCTCTTCAGTTCATAAAGAGATTCAAGCAAAGGTAATAGCTCCATTTGATGTTCAGCCTCAATACTCAAAAGAAATATAATTTCTGCCAGGTTTACTGCCAGATTTTTCATCACTGCAGATCAAGAAGATTCCATCCAAGGAAGCTACTTTGATATTGCTAAAACCAGTGGAGTTCAAGATGCGCAAAGCTGGCAAGCTGGACTCCATTGGCTACATTCCCATGAAGAAGATTGGTTGATTGTAATTGACAATGCTGATGATCCCAAGATTCCCCTAAGCAGATACTTGCCTTCTTGTGATCATGGCAATGTGATCATCACTTCAAGAAACCCTGAACTTATGAAGATTGCAGACCAATATGTGGAGCTTAGTGATATGCTTCCAGAGGAAGGCATCCAACTGCTGATGAAACATGCAATCAAAGACGTGGATAAAATAAGTGACAAAGATCAGAACCTAGCTGCTAAAATTGCAGAAAAGTTGTACTACTTTCCACTTGCTCTTGTGCATGCTGGGGCATACATCAACAGGCAGCAATGTCTGTCTGGATATCTGGACAGGTTGGGAAATCAGAGGGAACAATTGCTCAGCAAAGGTCCCCAACAACCAAAGGATAAATACTATTACTCTATGTATGAGACATGGAATCTTAGTTGGGGACAGCTCAGTGAAGATAGCAGAATTTTTCTGGGATTATGTGCTCATCTGCACTATGAGCATATACCCCGTTCACTGTTTGAAAGAGGGGTGAAGAATTTGCACATGGTTGAATCCCCTCTTGGACCAAGCAAGGCTGTTACTGAAGGAAAGTTGGTTTTGCAAAGGATTGCTACTGTAGAAATGAATTTGGATGACATGAAGCTTGATGATATTATGGATGATGCAGCCTCATACTCATTGATAAACAAAGAAAATGGTGGATATATGTTTCATCCATTGGTGCATCAATGGCTCAGGGATACAATCAAAGATAACCACAGGCAGGCTATAGAAGGAATTGTTGTATTAGCTGTTGAAAACATACCTTGGGAAAAATACAATTCATCTCAGGAAGACTATAAATTTCTCCAAAGGCTTTCACCTCATGTCAGAATTTTGGGAGATTTGTCCAACAGTGATTATGTAGTGAAATTAGCAATTGGGTGTATTTGGTTTGAGATTTATAGGTTTCAAAAGGCCATCATCATGTGGGAACCATTGCTAGATATCATGATAGATAGATTAGGACCAGAACACAAGTCAACACTATACCATAAAGGCAGAATCACATGGGCATATCTGAAGTTAGGAAGAGCTGATAAAGCTCTAAAATTACAGCAAAGCTTCCTTGAAACCTCGAAGAGAGTTCTAGGAGAGGATCATCCACATACTTTGATTAGAATTCGGAACCTAGCCACAATATTGGGAGAACTGGGTAAGACAAATGAGGCATTGGAACTGCAGCAAAGCTTGCTTAAAACCTCAAAGAGAGTTCTAGGAGAGGAGCATCCAGAAACTTTGACTCAAATTCAGAATCTGGCCAGAACATTGAGAGAACTGGGTAAGACAAATGAGGCATTGGAACTTGAGCAAAGCTTGCTTGAAACCTCAAAGAGAGTTCTAGGAGAGGAGCATCCAGATACTTTGGGTAGAATTCAGCATCTGGCTATAACATTGGGAGAACTGGGTAGGACAAATGAGGCATTGGAACTTCTGCAAAGCTTGCTTGAAACCTCAAAGAGAGTTCTAGGAGAGGAGCATCCAGATACTTTGGGTAGAACTCAGAATCTTGCATTGACATTGAAAAGTCTGGGAAGGACAAATGAGGCATTGGAACTTCTGCAAAGCTTGCTTGAAACCTCAAAGAGAGTTCTAGGAGAGGAGCATCCAGATACTTTGACTCAAACTCAGAATCTGTCCATAACATTGAGAGAACTGGAGAGGACAAATGAGGCATTGGAACTTCAGCAAAGCTTGCTTGAAACCTCAAAGAGAGTTCTTGGAGTGGAGCACCCACATACTTTGATCATAAATCAGAATCTGGCCATAATATTGAGAGAACTGGGTAGGACAAATGAGGCATTGGAAGTTGAGCAAAGCTTGCTTGAAACCTCAAAGAGAGTTCTAGGAGAGGAGCATCCAGATACTTTGGGTAGAATTCAGCATCTGGCTATAACATTGGGAGAACTGGGTAGGACAAATGAGGCATTGGAACTTTAGCAAGGCTTGCTTGAAACCTCAAAGAAAGTTCTAGGAGAGGAGCATCCAGATACTTTGACTCGAACTCAGAATCTGGCCATAACATTGAGAAACCTGGGTAAGACAAATGAGGCATTGGAACTTGAGCAAAGCTTGCTTGAAACCTCAAAGAGAGTTGTTGGAGTGGAGCACCCACATACTTTGATCATAACTCAGAATCTGGCCATAACATTGAGAGAACTGGGTAGGACAAATGAGGCATTGGAACTTGAGCAAAGCTTGTTTAAAACCTCAAAGAGAGTTCTAGGAGAGGAGCATCCAGATACTTTGACTCAAACTCAGAATCTGGCCATAACATTGGGAGAACTGGGTAAGACAAATGAGGCATTGGAGCTTGAGCAAAGCTTGCTTGAAACCTCAAAGAAAGTTCTTGGAGTGGAGCATCCAAAGACTTTGAGTAGAATCCAGAATCTGACCATAACATTGAGAGAACTGGGTAGGACAAATGAGGTATTGGAACTTGAGCAAAGCTTGCTTGAAACCTCAAAGAGAGTTCTAGGAGAGGAGCATCCAGATACTTTGACTCGAACTCAGAATCTGGCCATAACATTGGGAAAACTGGGTAGGACAAATGAGGCATTGGAACTTGAGCAAAGCTGGCTTGAAACCTCAAAGAGAGTTCTAGGAGAGGAGCATCCAAATACTTTGACTCAAACTCAGAATCTGTCCATAACATTGAGAGAACTGGGTAGGACAAATGAGGCATTGGAACTTCTGCAAAGCTTGCTTGAAACCTCAAAGAGAGTTCTAGGAGAGGAGCACCCACATACTTTGATCATAACTCAGAATCTGGCCATAATATTGAGAGAACTGGGTAGGACAAATGAGGCATTGGAACTTGAGCAAAGCTTGCTTGAAACCTCAAAGAGAGTTCTAGGAGAGGAGCATCTAGATACTTTGACTCGAACTCAGAATCTGTCCATAACATTGAGAGAACTGGGTAGGACAAATGAGGCATTGGAACTTCTGCAAAGCTTGCTTGAAACCTCGAAGAGAGTTCTAGGAGAGGAGCACCCACATACTTTGATCATAACTCAGAATCTGGCCATAATATTGAGAGAACTGGGTAGGACAAATGAGGCATTGGAACTTCAGCAAAGCTTGCTTGAAACCTCAAAGAGAGTTCTAGGAGAGGAGCATCCAGATACTTTGACTCGAACTCAGAATCTGACCATAACATTGAGAAACCTGGGTAGGACAAATGAGGCATTGGAACTTCAGCAAGGCTTGCTTGAAACCTCAAAGAGAGTTCTAGGAGAGGAGCATCCACATAATTTGGGTAGAACTCAGAATCTGGCCATAACATTGAGGCAACTGGGTAGGACAAATGAGGCATTGGAACTTCTGCAAAGCTTGCTTGAGACCTCAAAGAGAGTTCTTGGAGTGGAGCACCCACATACTTTGATCATAACTCAGAATCTGGCCATAACATTGGAAAGTCTGGGGAGGACAAATGAGGCATTGGAACTTGAGCAAAGCTTGTTTGAAACCTCAAAGAGAGTTCTAGGAGAGGAGCATCCAGATACTTTGACTAGAACTCAGAATCTGACCATAACATTGGAAAGTCTGGGTAGGACAAATGAGGCATTGGAACTTGAGCAAAGCTTGTTTGAAACCTCAAAGAGAGTTCTAGGAGAGGAGCATCCAGATACTTTGACTAGAACTCAGAATCTGGCCATAACATTGAGAAACCTGGGTAGGAAAAATGAGGCATTGGAACTTCAGCAAGGCTTGCTTGAAACCTCAAAGAGAGTTCTAGGAGAGGAGCATCCACATAATTTGGGTAGAACTCAGAATCTGGCCATAACATTGGGACAACTGGGTAAGACAAATGAGGCATTGGAACTGGAGCAAAGCTTGCTTGAAACCTCAAAGAGAGTTCTAGGAGAGGAGCATCCAGATACTTTGACTCAAACTCAGAATCTGGCCATAACATTGAGAAACCTGGGTAGGACAAATGAGGCATTGGAACTTCAGCAAGGCTTGCTTGAAACCTCAAAGAAAGTTCTAGGAGAGGAGCATCCAGATACTTTGACTCAAACTCAGAATCTGGCCATAACATTGAGAAACCTGGGTAGGACAAATGAGGCATTGGAACTTCAGCAAGGCTTGCTTGAAACCTCAAAGAGAGTTCTAGGAGAGGAGCATCCACATAATTTGGGTAGAACTCAGAATCTGGCCATAACATTGGGACAACTGGGTAAGACAAATGAGGCATTGGAACTTGAGCAAAGCTTGCTTGAAACCTCAAAGAGAGTTCTAGGAGAGGAGCATCCAGATACTTTGACTAGAACTCAGAATCTGGCCATAACATTGAAAAGTCTGGGAAGGACAAATGAGGCACTGTTGCTTGTCCAACCTTTATTCAAATCCTCAAAACAGATTTTAGGAATCAATAATCCTGGAACCTTTAGCATAACTCTGACTCTGGCATTAATAATCAGAGCTCTGGGACAGTCTAGTAATGCATTCTCCCTTCTCCAGACTTTACCCAGGAAGTATGGAGCCCTCATGGGACCTGAGCATCCTGAAACTCTGCAAGTCAACCAAAACTTGGCATGCACATTGCTGGACTTAGGTAGAATCCATGAAGCACTTCAACTACAACAATCTGTACTTGAAACTTCTCAAAGAGTCTTTCCTCCCAATCATCTAAGAGTAATGACAGCAATACAAACATTGGCAGTCATA
Organism: Lentinula detonsa; assembly: GCA_027921405.1. Taxonomy (NCBI): domain Eukaryota; kingdom Fungi; phylum Basidiomycota; class Agaricomycetes; order Agaricales; family Omphalotaceae; genus Lentinula; species Lentinula detonsa. The sequence continues at coordinate 4,475,168 of JANVFU010000002.1, forward strand.
TTCAATGCTCTTGGAGATCATAATAATGCACTCCAACTCCAGCAGCCTTTGGTTGAACAATCCAAGCAAGTTCTGGGAAATGATCATAGAGACACTTTGTGCCGGATTCAAAATCTGGCAATAACAGTCAGAAATCTTGGTAGATTTGATGGAGCACTACAGCTTCAGCAATCCATGCTTCAGAAAGCAACAAGAATCTGGGGCCCAGCACATCCATCAACTTTGATCAAAATTCAGAGTCTTGCAATAACATTGAGAAAGTTGGGCAGATTCAATGATGCTTTGGAGATTCAGCAGACTTTGGTTGCAGTTTCAAAGAGAGTGATTGGATCAGATCATCCATTCACATTCAGGAGGATCCAGAACTTGTCAACTACACTGGCCTATTTGGGAAGGAAACATGAGTCATTGGAGCTCATGAATCCTCTGGTGGAGAAGTCTGTTCAGGTATTGGGGGAGACTCATCCTGATACTTTGTATTATATAAAGAGTGTCAGATTGCTGGAAAGTCTTTCCAATTGATAATTGTCATAAAGTGAGCTACCACCTCTATCATTTTCCCTTACCTTACATTACTCACATCACTGTTACTTATTATCTAGCCTGGAACCTCTCATCTTTTTTTCATGCTCTGCTTCTTGTGCTGACTGTATTCTCTTCTTAAAATGTAAAATGCGACAATGATTATTTATGTATTGGAAATTTATCTACCTTTGTATTGCTGAAGTTTAGTAAGAGGATTTTGTAAACATGTGTACTCGGAAGAAGATTTCATCCTCAGGATCCAGTAACTTAGACCCTTCCACAACATTCACCTGTCCCATTCGCTACAACGACTCATTCGCCATTCCACAAACCTCTCTCTCTCTCTCGATTGTGCTCGTTCAGCATGTTCAGGATGCTGGACTGCCTTCGCTATCTCAAAGAGAGTCTGTGACGAGGGTGAATATTGTATTCGCTGTATGACTGATGATTTCGCCCTGATCAGGTTCCAAGAACTCGACGTTCGAGGACTCGTAGCCTCGAAATCAAAACTTAAGTTTTGTCTCTATCCGGGATGCAGGATTCAGGAATACTGACTCGTGTCCTTTTGCTGCGAGTAAGTTTGTGTTGGGGTACGTTGGTTTCTATCGTTTTTTGTGGGGCTAGGGAGAGCTAGGGCGTGCGTTGCGTCCTAGATCCGATCAGGATAAGGATACGAATTCAGCCTCATCAACGACAACGACAACGTCTATCAATCTGGGAGGCACGATGTATGACTGGAGGTTATATGATGTTGGAGGAGCTGTGAGTTGTCTATCCAACTGATTTTCTGTTATTAATTCTTCCCTCCTTCCATTTTTGATCGTGACTGACCGATATTTTTTTTGAAAATTTAATTTTGTTTGTGTATGAAAATTGACAGCGGGGACAGGTATGTGCAGACAACCTGTGGCTGGATTTGATGACGGCGCTGAGTGTTGGGTGGGTTTAATTCCCAGCGGCATGCTTGGGTTCCTTACTTTGAAGATGGTAACCGTTTGTCTCATTTTGGTTACCAGAACTGATATATCATCTATAGCGACCGCAATAATATTCCTCGCACCTATATCAGCCTTTGATCAGTATTTGGACGAGGATGCACGTACAAACCGGTAGGTCTTCATTAATCTTATCCCTCAAATGAAGTCCATCGTCTTCGGTTATCGGATTCCTTCTTCCGAGTCCTAGTCATATCTGATCGTTCTTTATTCGCCCGTTTTTTTTAGGATCGATGATTCCCTCCAACTTTTCATGACGATATGCTCAAACAAGCTATTGAAGAAGGCTCATCTGGTGTTGATGCTGAACAAGGTCAGTGATTTCGTTCGTGGTTTCTTTTGGAAGTACACAGAGTATTCGTCCGTGGAACTTTATTTTTTCATCCTCGAAGGTCGCTTTTAGATTCTAGGCATTTTGTATCCCAGTTACCGCCTCTTTGCGACAAGACTGTTACGACCATGCCAAGTTCAACTCCCGCGGTCCCGACGATCATTTTACGGTATTTGACTTCACTACTTTCTTCCGTCGCGGAGCTTACCTCCGCGATCCTTTTACACTTCGCTTTTATATCCCTCACACTTAGCCGATTTCTCATATATCCTTTTATATCATTTCCTTTATACTTTCCCCTTTTATCCTCCACATGTTCGACCATACTATTCTAGGATACTATCGCTTAGCGACCCTTAGGTAGCGACTACAGTATAAAGCTACGAGAGTAGAATAGTTGGTCCTTAGTTTAAATATCGACTTTGATAGCGCACTGATACAGTGTATTTCAAATAGAGTTAAATCTCAACCTCATCCTAAGTACGATCGCGTGAGTTTCTCCCGCGATCAGAATTACCCTCAACCTCGCTTTCGGACAGCGGCGTGTCGGGGACGCTATTAATAGTAGCGTCAACGTACGATCATTTTACGGTATTTGACTTCACTACTTTCTTCCGTCGCGGAGCTTACCTCCGCGATCCTTTTACACTTCGCTTTTATATCCCTCACACTTAGCCGATTTCTCATATATCCTTTTATATCATTTCCTTTATACTTTCCCCTTTTATCCTCCACATGTTCGACCATACTATTCTAGGATACTATCGCTTAGCGACCCTTAGGTAGCGACTACAGTATAAAGCTACGAGAGTAGAATAGTTGGTCCTTAGTTTAAATATCGACTTTGATAGCGCACTGATACAGTGTATTTCAAATAGAGTTAAATCTCAACCTCATCCTAAGTACGATCGCGTGAGTTTCTCCCGCGATCAGAATTACCCTCAACCTCGCTTTCGGACAGCGGCGTGTCGGGGACGCTATTAATAGTAGCGTCAACGTCCGACTACCTCTCCGTAGGTACACCCAACCCTCACTGGGATTTATCTTGGTGTTCGGTCTTTTACCCCGCGGACTTATAGTCCGCGATCCAACTTATCCCTACGACCCGTGCATGATCATAACAGTATATTTAAACTCAAACCCGGCACATCGTATTCTATCATCTTTCACTTCCTTTTCCTCCATTTAAATCCTCTCTACCCAAAATGGTCAATACCAGGAGCAGACGTGCTCGTACCAACACCGCAGACTCGGACAACGTTCAGGAGGAGCCAGTAATGGCAAATCCGTTCGCTACCAACGCGACGGCTTTCGCGCCGTTCGCCGAGTCAATCTCTGGAACGGGACTTCCCCGTAGGCGTACCAACGCTTTCGGTCCAGCCCCGAGGCAACCCGCAACGGTACGGGTGTCAAATCTTCACGCTCTTGGTTCACCAGACCAAGCCGAATTCGAGTACCAAGTACTCTACACCGCTGATGGGCAACCAATCACAGTACGAACGCCGCGTAGCAATCGCACGGCGATACCAACGTTGGAGACGGCCATCCCCCCATCTCCGACAACTCTTACCCTCGCTGACAGAATGCGTCAGCAATTAACAACCCAGGCTGGTCCCTCGCGGGATTGGTCTTCATCCCTCATCCCCGCTGAGGTTCCTGAAGAACCTGAGATCGCGGAGCCAATCGAGGAGGTAAGTCCTGACTTACCAGACCACCCGGAAGACCCGGACCCTGAGGGATCTGATCCCGAAGGACCACCCGGAGGTCCAGGAGGTCCTGGTGGACCGGGATCACCACCAAGCTCTCGCGGACCTAGTCGTTCTAGGAGTCCTCCAGCGGGACCAGGTAGTAATTGCACCGACATTGCGGAACAGCGAATCATCGAGCTGTTCACTACCTTCAGAGGCACCCTCGACAATCTCGGAGGTGCTATCACCGAACTATCCACGAATCAAAATCGTGGACCGACAGAGACCGCAAGGTCAAAAGTTAAGGACCCGGAGGTTTTCGACGGTTCTAACCCGCGGAAACTGAAAGGTTTCCTCGTTTCATTATCTTTGGTCTTTATTGACCGCCCAACGTATTTTACTGATCAAAGGAAGATCAACTATACGTTGTCCTATCTAGGTGGCGCCGCAAAGGAGTGGTTCGAACCAGATATTCTGGATCCGGATCTCGCGGAGATGCCCGCCTGGACGTCCTCCTTCGCGTCGCTGGTGAAGGAACTACAGGACAATTTCGGTATGTACGACGCACAGGGAGAGGCCGAGGATAAACTCGGGACGTTGAGGATGAAGGAATCCGACAACGTACGGACTTACAACATCCGTTTCAACACTCTCGCGGCGTCTACAAACTGGGACTCCCAAGCCCTTAAGTGGGCATATCAACGCGGCTTGGCAAGCCGTATAAAAGACGAAATGGCCCGTCTTCCAGAGCCCGCTAATCTCGCGGACTACCGGAAAGAAGTCCTTCGCGTGGACAACCGGTACTGGAGACGGGAAGAAGAACGGAAACGCGAAAACGCCCGTTCGACGGTCGCGACTTCGTTCTCGAAGACGTCGACTACATCCTCGAAGAACCCGCCAAGTTCTTCACCATCACCCTCCTCCGCGGCCTTCTCGACTAAAGGATCGGGAAAACAAGGTAAGCCTAGCGGAGGCAACCACTCGTCTTCGACGAGTTCAGCATCGACGCGATCGTCGATCGCTGCTAACCTAGGTTCCGACGGCAAACTCCTCCCTAGCGAGGCGGAGCGCCGGAAGAAGTTGGGTCTTTGTGGTTGCTGTGGCGGGAAGCATAGGTTTGAAGATTGTGAGCGGAAGAAGGCTCGTGAGACTCGAGGCCGAGCTGCAGAGACGCAGGAGAGCGTAGAGACGACTTCCGTGGACTCGGAAAACTGATCAGCAGCTCCTGTACCCCGGTACGACACGGGAGTTGCGTTGATTCAGATCGTACCACGCGGGAAGTAAAACTCAACGTGTCCACTCTTTCTTATGACGAACAATCTTTCACATTATCGCTAACTTTAGATTTACCGGCTCGCGGCGATTCTTCCGATTCCTCCGCCGCGACGCTATCGTTTATCTCTTTACTTGATTCTGGTTCTACTGACTGCTTTATCGACTCGCTTTTTGTAAAAGCAAATAGTTTACCCACTTCTCCCATTCCTCCAATCAATCTCCGACTTTTCGATGGTTCATTGTCCCCTAAGCCGATCGTCGAGACTACCACTCTCAACGTTCAATTTCCCTCTGGCGAGCTGCTACTACTGACATTTTATGTCACCTCACTCGACTCCTCTTGCAAAGCTGTATTAGGTTACAGTTTCTTAACCCGCTACAATCCGTTGATTGACTGGGTATCTCGAAACATCACTTTCCGTTCCACTAAGCAAGTTGAGTCCCTCATCCCGACGTCCTCAACTCCGCGAGAGATATCTCCGGAGTTAACTGATCCTGCGCCAGATCAGCCTCACCCCAATCGATCAAAGAAGACTTCGCGCCCTTCCTCTCGATCGCGCTCTCGCCCCTCACCTCATCCATTATCGGACAAATTCCTCTTTGAACCCATCTACACCTATCCCTCGGTCGCTCAATTGGCCGCTTCCAAACTCGAAAATCCCGAAGTCGACATCGCTCTAGTAAACGTGGTCCTTTTCAACCGCGCATGTAAGGCCGCTAAATGCGAACCTATTTTACTATGAGCGATCCATTCTGAAGTTTCAGCGCGAGCTGCTTCAACCTCACCCGACTCCGCGGAGACGAATACCGATACTTCCAGCTTACCGCCGGAGTACGCGGAATTCGCCGACGTATTCGACGAAGTGGATTCCGAAGTGCTGCCAGAGCACCGACCTTACGACCTCAAGATTGATTTGGAGCCTGGCGCCGAACCCCCGATCGGTCGCCTTTACCCTCTTTCCTCAAAGGAACTTGAAGCTCTTCGCGAGTTTATCGACAAGCACTTGGAAACAGGTGCTATCCAACCATCCACCTCTCCTCACGGGGCTCCGGTACTTTTTGTGCCGAAGAAGGATGGAAAACTCCGTCTCTGTGTAGACTTCCGCGGTCTTAACAAGATCACCAAGAAAGACCGCTACCCTTTACCTCTTATTTCTGATCTCTTGGACGCTCCTAAGAAAGCTAAGTTTTATACCAAACTCGATCTCACTCACGCATATCATCTAGTCCGAATCGCGGAAGGCGACGAATGGAAAACCACCTTCAGGACCCATTGGGGTTCCTACGAATGGAAGGTTATGCCATTTGGCCTTACTAACGCTCCCGCGGCCTTCCAGCGTTCCGTCAATCATATTTTCGCTGACCTTTTAGATGTTAATGTTATCGTCTATATCGACGATATACTCATTTACTCGGACGACGAGAAATCTCATCGCGAACATGTCCGCGAGGTTCTCCGTCGACTCCGTAAACATCGTTTGTTCGCGAACCTCGCCAAATGCGAATGGGGTGTTGACACGGTCGAGTATCTTGGTTACATTCTTTCTCCGGAGGGCTTAACGATGTCGAAAGACAAAGTTCAAGCTATTGTTGACTGGCCGGTTCCCCGCAAAGTCAAAGACGTTCAATCCTTTTTAGGTTTTGCTAACTTTTATCGACGTTTTATTTATAATTATAGCGAAATCGTACTTCCGATGACGCGGCTCACGCGAAAGGACGTATCATGGTTATGGTCCAAAGAGTGCCAAGAAGCTTTCGACAAACTCAAGGACAGCTTCATTCACGCTCCCATCCTCGCACACTGGCAACCAAACCTACCCCTTATCGTCGAAACCGACGCGTCGGACTACGCGCTAGCCGCGATCCTCTCGATCCTCCTACCGGACGGAGAGATTCATCCAATCGCTTTCCTATCCCGAACCTTCCAAGCTGCAGAGCTTAACTATGAGACGCATGACAAAGAGCTCCTCGCTATTTTCGAGGCTTTCAAAGCTTGGCGTCACTACCTCGAGGGATCAGGCGACGCGATTGATGTGGTTACCGACCACAAGAATCTCGAATACTTCTCGACCACCAAAATACTCACGCGGCCACAAGTCCGCTGGTCAGAATTTCTCCACCAGTTCAATATGGTGATCCGCTTCCGCCCGGGTAAGTTGGGTGCCAAACCCGATGCCCTCACTAGACGCTGGGACGTCTATCCTAAAGAGGGGGATACCGGCTACGCGCAAGTTAACCCGCAGAATTTTAGACCCATCTTTACCAATGAACAACTAACCACTTCTCTTCGAGCAACTTTTCTAGAAGGCCCCGCACTTCGCGCTGCGATTGTAATGGACTTGCAATCACTCCATTCCACCATCCGCGATTCTATTGAACAGGATCCGGAAGCGATCGCGGGCTTAGCCATAGCAAAAGACGATTCCAATACTCGTTGGACAGTAGGTGATGATGGACTGCTAAAACTTGACAATCGCATTTATGTTCCTAACCATTCTAACCTTCGCCTGAAAATTTTACAATATTTTCATGATCACCCCCTTTCAGGTCATTTTGGACAGAACCGGACCCTCGAATCAATCCGACGCCATTATACTTGGCCGAAGATTCGGGAATTCGTTCGCGACTATGTCAGCTCATGTACAGTTTGCGGACGAAACAAACCCCGTCCACACCGACCTTACGGTCTCCTCAAACCTCTTCCGGTTCCCGCCCGACCATGGGATTCAATCTCGATGGACTTCATCGAACAACTCCCCTCCTCCGACGGACATACAGCAATCCTCGTCGTCGTCGATCGAGCCTCTAAACAAGGCATCTTTATTCCGACTAACGACAAAATCACCTCCGAAGGATTAGCGGAGTTATTCGTCCATCACGTTTTCTCCAAGCATGGAGTTCCGAACCACGTAACATCCGATCGCGGTTCAGAATTCGTGTCTGCTTTCTTCCGCGCTCTTGGCGAAGCTTTATCTATGAAACTTCATTTCACCTCAGGATATCACCCAGAAGCCGATGGACAAACGGAACGAGTCAACCAAACTCTGGAACAGTACATCCGGATTTACTGTGCATACCAACAGGACGATTGGGCGAAACTCCTACCTATCGCGGAGTTCGCGTACAACAACGCTCCTAATGCCTCTACCGGTTTATCTCCGTTCTTCGCGAACAAAGGCTATCACCCAAACATCACGGTAAGACCCGAAATTGACATTCGCTCTGACCGAGCAATGGACTTCGCGGTTAATCTTGATGAGCTTCATTCCTTCCTCCAAGACGAAATTACTAACGCGCAAGCTCGATACAAAGAGCAAGCAGACAGAAAACGCATTACTCACCCTGAATTCCCTATTCATTCACAGGTTTATGTGCTGGCAAAGCACATCCGGACAACGCGACCCACCGACAAATTCGCCGAAAAGTACCTCGGACCTTTCACCATACTCGAGCAAGTCGGTACTTTATCCTACAAACTCCAACTCCCGTCCTATCTTAACCGTATCCACCCCGTCTTCCACGTATCCCAACTAGAGCCATACAAACCAAACACCATTCCCGATCGTGTTCAACCCCCGCCGCCTCCTGTTGATGTCGACGGCGAGGAAGAATACAACATCGCGGAAGTATTGGACTCGAAATTGGATCGACGATACAAAAAATGTCCTTTACGATACTACATTCGTTGGGCAGGATACGAAGGTACGGACGAAGAGTTTTCCTGGGTCGCCGCGAACGAAATTCATGCGGACGAACTTGTCCCGGCTTTCCACCTTCGTTACCCTCACAAGCCTGGTCCATTATGATCCTTATATATGTCCCTTACGTATTATCATTCATCATCATTGCCTGCACGACTATCACCTCATTTACTTATTAATCACGATCCCCTCAAAATCCTTTCTTCCCCGCGGCGATTATCGTCGCGACGATCAATTACTTATATACTCAAATTCCTCCCTTCCCCGAAAATTCCCGCGATCCTCATTTCCGTCATTTCCCTTACTTATGAAACAACAACAACCAAAAAACCCAAAACACATCATTATTAACAACAACCAAACCAACAAACAACAAAAAACAGAATTACCAAAAAAGTAACGAGCAATCGAGTAGAGTAATTAAGTAGTCCTTCGCGGAGTTTACTCCGCGCGCTTCTTTCCCTCGCGTATCTCTCCTCTTCTCTTTGCTTCTTCGACTTCCTCTTCATCTTCTTCCCCTTCCCCATCTTCATCTTCATCTTTCTCACTCCCTTCCATTGCTTCCATTACTCTTCTTTCTGCCCTAACCATGATACCTAACATTTTCTCCTGTACTTCCAAGGAGCGACGGAGGAGTTGGACTAACTCGATGTTTTGCCCTGAAAGGGCCGACAGCTGCTCGGCGATTCCGGGACCTTCGAACTTCCTGTCCGTTACGCTCGCGGCGGGACCTCGATAAATATCATCCTCTACCTTAGCCCGCTTGCCCCGCGATCGCCGAGAGGCGTGATCCCCAATCCAACTACACCGTTGCCTCTGCACGTGGCACGGCTCACATGCTTGAGTCCTTCGTCGCGTCGATTGCGGACGACAGGAAGCAGGTTTACCGAGCAGCACGCACCGCGTGCATGCAGGTCGCCGTTGGGAGGGGGAAGGGGGTTCGTCTTCTTCTTCATCATCGTCGTCTTCTTCTCTTGCGTCGAAATCGCCGTCGGGATCGGGAAAATTATCATTCTAAAGAAAATAAAACGGTTGAGTAAAAGGACACCCAAATCTAACTATCACTCACCTTAGCGATCATCTTGATCGTTCTCTTCCGTTTGACCCCCCGCGGAGGTTCTGCTTGCTCCTTGTCAACCTCTCCTACATCCGATTCGTCTGAAATGATCGACTTGGACTTGAAGGTTTTGGTTTTGGAACTCGAGGCTCGCGGCGGGATAACAACTTCAGCTCGTTGCCTTGCAATTGTCCTCCCAGGCTCCCGTCGCTTCTCCAAGTACTTCGCGGCTTTTTCCTTTTCTCTTTTATTCTCCTCTATCAGTTTGGCAAGCGCGGCGGTCGATTCCTGCTCATCCTCCTCTTGTGCGGTAGCTTCCTCTAATAAACGTGCTTCTTCTCGTCGTTTTGCCTCCTCCTTTCTTCTCATCTCTGCTATATCCCCTTGCCTTCTCTTTTCGGCCACTACTCGTTTTTCGTTTACTCGTTTCTCTTCCGCGATCCTCTTCGCCTCAGCCAGTTTTTCTTCGGCAATCCTTTTTTCATCAGCTATCCTTTCCTCCACTTCCTGTCGTCGTTGTTCCTCTACTCTGCGTTCTTCGGCTATCCGCTTCTCTTCCTCAACCCGCTTCTCTTCGGCGAGTCATTTTTCCTCTTCCTCCCGAGCCGCCTCTTCCTCGAGTCGCTCCATTTCCGCGGCAAACTCGGCCTCCTGTCTCGCGACTTCTTCCTCACGAGCTCGTTGTCTTTCCGCCTGCGCCAGGAGGAGACGGTCGCGGCGTTGTTGGGTGGTCTCGTTAGTGGTGGATGACATGGTTGAAAGGAAGGGGGACTTATCAAAATTTTGGAACAGCCCTGTTCTTATATGCTTCGCGACTTAAGGGCCGGTTCAACTTACAATTTTTCACTCTTCTTCGTTTTTCACATCACATCACAATTTTTAAACTTTGATCCCCGTTGCTTCTAATTATTCACATCTATTTTTAGTCACATCATTACTCAGGATCTCGAGGGCTCGATCCTAATGGGGGGGCACTGTTACGACCATGCCAAGTTCAACTCCCGCGGTCCCGACGATCATTTTACGGTATTTGACTTCACTACTTTCTTCCGTCGCGGAGCTTACCTCCGCGATCCTTTTACACTTCGCTTTTATATCCCTCACACTTAGTCGATTTCTCATATATCCTTTTATATCATTTCCTTTATACTTTCCCCTTTTATCCTCCACATGTTCGACCATACTATTCTAGGATACTATCGCTTAGCGACCCTTAGGTAGCGACTACAGTATAAAGCTACGAGAGTAGAATAGTTGGTCCTTAGTTTAAATATCGACTTTGATAGCGCACTCATACAGTGTATTTCAAATAGAGTTAAATCTCAACCTCATCCTAAGTACGATCGCGTGAGTTTCTCCCGCGATCAGAATTACCCTCAACCTCGCTTTCGGACAGCGGCGTGTCGGGGACGCTATTAATAGTAGCGTCAACGTCCGACTACCTCTCCGTAGGTACACCCAACCCTCACTGGGATTTATCTTGGTGTTCGGTCTTTTACCCCGCGGACTTATAGTCCGCGATCCAACTTATCCCTACGACCCGTGCATGATCATAACACAAGACTGCTGACCTATCTTGACTTGTGGCAGACGGATCTCTTAAAAGCCAAACTCAAAGTGGGAATTCGAGTGCAAAAATATTACGTGTTTTCGTTTCACGATCAGTAGTTTTGACTGTTCTCATTGTTTCGTTGTGTTTCATCAACGTATATCTGTATACGTACAGTATCACTGTGAGTGCCTTTCCATCTATCAGATCCAAGCGTAATGCGGTATTAATCTGTTTGTTGGTAGTCATACGGCTCACGGCCTAACAAATACGACGATGTCGCAAGTTATTTCCGAGCTCATTTCATGCAAGTGCATAAACAGAAGGATGTGTCGAATCGGTCCTTGTACTTGCATCACCAAAATTGGAAATGTATAATGCGTATGATGGGTGTACCAGTATGATGATCCGCCTCCGTCATACCAAATTATATGTCAGTCATGCCATGAATCCGATCAGAAATTCATACGGCATTCATACAACACACATTCAAGAATCATATGACATTATACAATGATCATACAGATTTACATAGTACTAAACGCCAGGATTCAATTGTCTAGAATAGAACTTTATTTGCATGGTAATCAGGTTATTTGTTAATTTGTTGAAGGTGCAAAGACAGCCAGGAAACCGACGATGAAGGCGAGACATGGTGGTACTTAGCAGTCAAAATGTATTTAGTTTTGGACGGCGACCTACGCTGCTTAGTCACGGCGTCACGTTCAACGTTGCTTTGATTCTCGAACCTTCTTGTAGTCACGGCATCATGTTCAACGTTGCTTCAGACCTTCTTTTTTTTTTCCAAACTCAACCTTCTCCTCTTGATGGTAGCCTCACGTTTGTGAGGTACTAAAGGCAAGTGGTGTCTTCAGAGCTCGTTCCAAAAACCCTGAAACACAGAAAACCTTTGAAAAAGCAACCACAATGCAAATTCTGTCTTTCCTCATCCCGACAGGCCTTGGGATGACGATGGTTCGTGAATCTCTTCTTTTGGTTAGCTCTAGTGATGTGCTAATGAAAGGTGCTGTCTTCTGTCTCTTAATTTGAACAATACGTGGCATTCACGATGTCTCTTGGGATGTTAGCCCCGTCGAGTAAGACAAACAATATCGGTTGAAGAAACACCGGGGCGATACACCCCAAACACCCCTTGAGCTACCCGAGGAGGCGGCTTTTGCCTTGAAGAATACCGAAAGCATAGTCAGTTCGTATTCATGGTTCTAATTCTTTGATGTGTTTTTAACGGCTCCCAAGCAGATCAAACGCGGCGTCAGAATCATTGGCGAAGAGAATGTGGGAGTCACTCATGTGCCTACTATAAGTATCCTTCATCATCATAGGCAAAAGAGAACCAAGGAGCAGTGTTATTGTCAAAGTCTTTGACAAGAAAGCAGGGGTGAGTTCCATATTACTATGTGATTCAAACCACAGTTTTGAACGTTACACAGATCCGGATTTGTTTTGGTCATTTTTATGCTTCAAGTTCCAAGTTTACCATCGATGAATTAGAGGCGAAATTGATGTGGATAACGGGTGGTTAGGATATGCCTGGTTCATTACAATACAATACAGTAGAAAGGATCATAGAGATCCTCAAGGAGGCCTCAGCATAAGCTCTAGTATTTAAGTATATTATTACACTATGCTATTCAACCAACGTTCCCAGCAGAGCAAGAAGCGAGAAATTTTGTGTGATTTTCACGACGTATAAAGTGTGTATGAGGAGTGTATGACATTATACAGGGAAGGGTTGGGTGCATCATACAGAGTGGTGTGATCAGGTATGATCGCCGTATGCTGACATGTACCCCCTTCTGCCGATCATACCGCTCCGGGTAGCTATGATGATGTATGATGCGTATGTCATCATACCATTTATACATTTCTGATTTTGCTGATGTGGTACGTTTTAGTTGTTACTTATTTTTTTTTTTCGCTCCCAATAGATTCTCACCTTTGACATTATTGGAAGCATTTCACCTCTATGCTGGTCAGTTTTTTTTTTTTGACTTGCGTCTTGAGGTGAGAAGTGTAGGATTGATTGTATATATCTTCTTATTGTCAGCGACTCAGTAGCTCACTACTAAACCAGGCGTCACAGAGTCGAGATAAACGAAGTGAATGAGAGATAAATGAGCTTTGATTCTTGTCTAGCTACAGAGGAGAATAGACAAGAACAGAGATAAAGACTACTCGACAAAATACACTGTCTTATATACATATCCTAAGATGAATCCATGGGAGTCATCATGAGTCGCTGCCTTGAGGCTATACAATAAGAGTCGCTCGTATCCATAAGTAAGGCTGTCCGTATACAATGATGAAACAATGAGGTAATATAAAAGAATGTATGTAGACGGCCTAGATCTGTCAATACTTTGACAGACACGAGAGAGTTGCATTGACAATTGATGACAGTGTGGAAACGGCAAGGTTGTCACACGCTCATAAATAAAAGAAAAGGAAAAGATAAAAGAATAATACAAACACTTGTGTAAGCGCTTACAGCGCTAATATTCCTAAAGAGTGAATGAGTGTCTAAAGTATTAAGAAAAATAGAAAAAGAGTCTATTCGTAACACTTATGCAGGATATCAAAGCCACGCAGAGTATCATAGTTAACGGTTAGTCCTTTGTTCTTCATTACTATACGGTTGGGGTTGGTGCTTTGTGCTTATAAATTCTGTTTTCCAGTCGGAGAAGCCATCATTCGACAGCATGTCGCTCAAACAGGACTCACATAGACACTCCCTTGCACCATCCATCGTAGATTGAGAAAGAAAACTTGGTAAAAAAATTGGGAAAGGGGACCTAAATCTAAATTGGATGATTGAAACGACATGTAGCCACGACTATTTATACGAATAGAACAATCTGATAGGTATTTGAATGCCCACAGAACGAAATGAGCCAAATAATGGCTCTGAGGTTAAGCATAATTTCACAAGTGCGTTATCCATTCAAGTCCAATCAACAAAGGCGGTCATGACGGGCGGAGAGGAGATGCATAACTGCGGTTTCCCGAGTTGGTGAAAAATGGCGGAGGAAGATTTCAGATGCAGGGATAAATGTCGAGGGTGAATACTATTCACACAGGACAAGATCAGCGGTGGCGATGAGAGAACAGAATCTGAACTCTATTCAGATTGTCGTCGACTAGTACTGTACATACTCTGCGCTTTCTTTTCTCACCCTCACGCACTGGCTGGTTATACAGTTTTGCCCCTCCTCATGTGAGTGAATGTTCTCCCTGGTAGCAGCGCTTGCTCAGTGCCCACCCATACGGGGCCTAGCCCCAGCCTAACATTCTAGAAGTAGATATCTACTACCTCATGTGCTCTGAGTCTTCCGCAGTTGAGAGGCTCCTATGTTTCTGTGAGTTCTCAAGGTTGCAGGCGATCTGTTCGCGGAGAGATTATTTGTGCCTGGCATAATTGAACGTGGACGTGAGAGTTGTGGGATGCTGCGCATGGGAAGGAAAGCAGTTCGTTTTGACAGGGACAGCTGTAGCAGTAAAAGAAAAGTTAGTACCATTTCTCTCTTCCCGGTGCTAATTGAAAGGTGGATCATGTTTGGTGGATCCCGCGTCTTGGGTACATGTTATATGTATGCGGATCGCGGTAATTCCGCGATCCCGTGATCCAATTCCCGCATTTGCGGAGTATAACTCCGCGAGCGAATCACCCATTATCTCTCCAGATCGAAATCCGATCTGTACTATACCTTTTATATCGATTCCTTTGTTCTTCCTTGTCCGACTAACCTATCCGGAGATAGTACATACGCAACCCTTACATAGAGTATGTATAAAGCCTCGATGTAGAATAGGTAGTCCCCAGCTTGAACATCGACTTAGATCTGTCCCTCTTCTTGTATCCAGGATGTTGTAAACGTCCTCGATGCAAACACTACTCCGACGATCGCGGGAGCGATGTCCGCAATCCGGAGCTTCTACCCTTACCATTGGACACTCGACGTGTTGAGGACACTACCAATAGTAGTGTCGAGGTCCAATTACCATCCCCCTCACTCCGTGAACCGTTCCTCCCATCTGCGAGGGAATGATCCCCTCGTATGACCGTCGATCTCCGCGATCCTATCGCGGGAGTTTCCGCGGTTCCGGAGTTGCATGATCTTAACAGTACTTAGCCATCCTTCATTCTGAATGCCAAGTCTGAGTCAATGTGAAGATACGCAATTGGTTGAGGGACAGCCAGGGACAGCAGAAGAGAGGGGGGGAAGTGTATATATGTAATTAGTAGGGAAAGCAGAGGTCAAAAATGGCAGCGTGAAAACAGATTCACAATCAACTTCAAAAATGACATCATCCAAGTTGAAATGGTCAACCCCAGCGTCTGCAGCTCCATCCGAAGAAGCAGAAAAGCTACCGGGCTGGAAAGGTTCAGGTTCAGAATTTGAATGAAGGATGTCCTGGAAATAAAGTGTCAAAAAGCCAAAAGACCAAGAAAGCATACACTACCTGGACGTGGAGTAATTATTTTTCAAATAACTTTATCTTCTGGTAAAGGATGATCTGCAATGTTTCAGTGCACTTTCAACAGTGGAGGCTCTTGGTCTGAACTCAGGTCCACTTGACTTGTGTCTTGAAAAGTCTTCAAAAGGCTTGAGCGTTGCAAGTTGGTATTAATATAAGATTCAGAGAAAGAATGATGGTACCTTGGTAGAACAGAGAAAAGAATTGAAAAGTAAAATTATTGGATGATAAGCAAGTTGAACATGAGAACTTTGTGGCCTGATTCGGCCGCGGCAGGATGATAAGAGATGATCGGGTATTACCAATAGCCAAGAGTTTCATTTCGCTCCTCATGGAATAGACGGAAATGTTTCCTTATAACTACCACTAGCTTCCCGCTTTTTTGATTTTCTTTCCTCGCACCCTACGTAGGTTTTTCTTGTACCTCCAGGAGCTCACTATGGTCAACATCACTTACGACACATCGGGAAGTATCATCTACACCGATGATTCTGGAACACAGACTGTGTACCAGAATGGTGACATTGCTTGGACTCTCACAGGCACTGCACTCGTTTTCATCATGATCCCCGGCCTCAGTTACTTTTATTCTGGTTTGCTCAGGCGAAAAAACACTTTGTCGATGATATATATGAGTGTGATGACCTTGGCTGTTGTTTCCTTCCAGGTGCATCCAATCCGTCTTTTATAATGCATATGTCCTCCACCTATCTCTAGTGGTTTTTCTGGGGCTTCTCATTGGCATTCAGCGAAACTGGAAGCACGTTCATTGGAGATCTGAGTGCATGATCATCGACTTATTGTGATACATATCCAACTAACAACGCATTTTCTTTACAGAATACTTTGGCATGAAGGGCGTTGCTGCAGAACCTTCCATTGGCTCAGCTCGCATTCCTTCTCTCGTTTTTGCCTTATACCAGCTCATGTTCGCTGCGATCACATACGTTATCACGAAATTTTTGCTCCAGGATTCTTGATCATCCATTTTTCAGCCCCATGCTTGCTCTCGGTGCTGTTTCAGAACGTGGTCGGCTAGGTCCTTGTATCGCCTTTGTCTTCATCTGGTCGACACTCGTCTATGATCCTATTGCCTGCTGGACTTGGAATTCAAATGGTACTGTACTCATCCTGTCACCCAAACTCAAAATGTTTTTTGATCGATGTTATTGTAGGTTGGAGTTTTGTGTTGGGTGGCCTTGACTTTGCTGGTGGATCACCTGTCCATATCTCTTCTGGATCTGCCGCTCTTGCTATTTCCATCTACCTTGGCAAACATCGTGGGTACGGAACTGAACGTTTGGCGTGCAAGCCTCATAATACCTCATATGTGATCTTCGGCACTGCACTGCTTTGGTTTGGATGGTTTGGTTTCAATGGAGGTTCTGCTCTTAGTGGTACGTGTATTCGACGTGATTAACAGGATCTTCAGTTGACTAGTTCCATGCAGCCAATCTTCGTGCTGCCATGGCTTGCACCGTCACCAACTTGGCAGCCAGTGTCGGTGGATTAACCTGGATGCTTTGGGTAACGCTGCTCTCATCAATGTAGGCAACTCATTTTACGATATTCCTCAGGATTATCAGATCGAACGCAAGTGGTCCGCTGTTGGTTTCTGCAGTGGTGCAATCGCAGGTTTGGTAGCTATTACTCCCGGTTCCGGATTCGTTGGTGCTCGTAAGCATTCATGGGGTCCTACAACTCAATGTGCTACAACTGACTGCTAGATCCAACAGCTGCAGCCGTACTCTTTGGATTCATGGCCAGAACAGTTTGCAATTTTGCTACACAACTCAAGTTTGTATTTGGATACGATGACACCTTGGATGTAAGAGTCCTTCTGTCATCAAGTACTGCCCTTTCCCTCTTTCTTACCCCACCTCATCCTCAGATCTTTGTGTCGTCGGCAATGTCCTCATGGGTCTTTTCGCCCAAGCCTCTGTAGTTGGTTTCGACGGTATCACTGTCATTCCTGGTGGCTGGCTCGATCACCATTATATCCAACTAGGCTACCAACTTGCTGATTCCATCGCCGCCCTTTCCTACTCCTTCGTTATGACCACGATCATCCTCTGGCTGATGCATTTCATCCCGTTCTTGAGGATGCGCAGTACTGAAGAGGCTGAGATCATGGGGTTGGATGAATATGATATGGGAGAGTTTGCATATGATTATGTTGGGTTGGAACAGGAGATTGGGCATGAGATTGAGACGAAGGTGAAGGAGGGAATGACATCGGGGGGAAGGGAACCACATCATGAGCATCATCATCACCATGTGGATGAGAATAGTTTGGAGAAAGGACAGTGAGGGTTAGAATCGGTTTGATAGGTTGTGTTGGTAAGGCCACCAAGACTTTCTCTCCCCCTCGCTTTGCTTTCAATACTGTACTGTTCATCCGTCTAGATTATATTGTTGCCAAAAGAGGTACTTATTTTTGCTCATTGTTGTTCTGTGTCAATATCGGTAATAAGTATACTTACTTTTATATTGAGTACACGCTCCAACTGGACTGATTCATCAACAACGACGCAATGGATGCTAGTATGGGCACTACACTCAATGACATCCCTGGTTTTGATGGATCGGGAGGGAAAGGAAAAGTTGATTTCTTACTTTTCACGAGTGGTATGATAACAACACAATCTTTGATGACATTAGGATTTTGAAGGGAAGGCCAGGTGGTACTGTTTATGGTTATGCCCATTGTTTTGTTCTGTGCTCCCATGTAGGTCATTGATTCTCAATATTTCTTAAGGTGTTCCTGTTATATTCATGCAGGACAGTCTATTTCTTTTACATACATATATACACTAATCGCATCCATCGCGTCCGATGGATCATTATACGTTTATCCTTTATCGCATCCGGAGGATGCAATTGCACACTCTTTATTACAATACTTGTAGTTAACATCCACACATTCCTTCATTCAACATTATTACTTCTTACCGAGATCATATGCTCATCAGTCAGCATCTTATACATGTGTTATTTACTTATTACTCTGGTTAGCTACAAGACTAGTATTTAAGCCGTAGTGTAGCTTAGCTTTACTTCAGTTTAAAATATCGACTTCAGTTGACAGTCTATACTCAGTTGAGACATTATCCTCGCTTCGCTTCAGATCGGATCCCTCGCTCCATCCGACTGCTTCTACCTGGGACACGCGACTCTAACGAGGGTACTACTAATAGTGGTATCAACATCCCATTACTATCGCACCACACCGCTTCACATCGGACGGTCCAACCGGCTGTATTCAGCATAACTCTAACAGTATATTTAAACTTCTACTCGTTATTGTCGTGCTCAACTCATTTTATTATGGCCTATCATACTCATGCTCGTGCACGCTCAAACGTCTCTGATACATCTGTTCGTGATGAACAAGAGGCCAATCCATTCGCAACAACTGCATCATCATTCCTACTGTTCTTGGAATCTATCTCTGCCATTGGTACTAGTCGTCATCGTAGTACTGCTTACGGACCTTCGGCTCCATCGGCAGCCACTGCTGCTCTATCAGCTATTGGAGAAATTACTTCACCAGATTTAGCTGTAGAAACACTTTACACCAAAGATGGCGTACCAGTAGAGGTTTGGACACCTCGTGGTGGACAACGGATCCGAAGGACATCTCCCCATCCATCCTCGCCTTCCCCAACCACAGCTACTCAAGCTGCTAAAGGAAAGGGAAGAGCAATTTCCCCATTATTCGAAAATCTTTCACATTCCCAAAACAACCCTACTCAGGGCCCAGAACTAACTGAACCGGCTCAGGACAAAGAACCTGACGTTCCAGCCAATGAAGACCAGCCAGAGAATCCTGCACCACAGGGATCAGGTGGAGGACCCGGTGGACCTGGCAGACCAGGTAATTCAGGGAATAATGGAGATGATGAAATTCCCATATCCAATTCTAATCAATTCATGAATATTATGTCTAATTTTTCTAGCAACATCAACAACTTAGGAACGGTGTTGTCCGGGATGAAATCCACGGATGACACTGGTAACAAGACCAAACCTAAGGAGGCAGAAGTATTTGACGGATCGGACCCAAGGAAGCTCTGAAGCTTTCTTGTTTCACTCGCCTTAGTCTTCAATGATCGACCAAAGTATTTCACTGAGACGAAGAAGATTAATTACACCCTTTCTTACCTTTCAGGTACAGCCAGGCAGTGGTTCGAACCAGATATTCTGGATTCGGACTCACTTAATATGCCTGAGTGAACCTATTCGTTTTCCGCGCTCGTCCGAGAGTTGCAGAAACAGTTTGGGGTGTATGACATTGTTATAGGTATGCCTCCGGACCTCCATACGGAGCCTCCGGCTTCGGACATTGACTTGTCATTTTATATTTCTTATCGACATCGATTGTCTCGGTCGCATTATACGAAGCAATTGATTCTCGATTGCTTGGTATTCTCACGTTATTGTCTTTTAATTATATCGATGTCACCAAACTATATTAGTTATTGTCTTTTACTTACAGCTCTTATTGTTATAGATTTAACAATTAGGAATACAGGTATATAAGCTGTAGTATCTTGTACATAGTTCCTCAGTTTAAATATCAACTTAGATTGCTGCTGAACTCCGTCCGGAACTCTCCTTCTTAATCGCTCAATGTTTGCACTATAACCGAACATTGTCCGGACGTCTTTATACTCTTACTTGTCACTCCGAACATTCACCGAACCATACGACGAAGCGGGGGCACTACCGAAAGTAGTGTCAAGGTTCTAGTTCATCACTATCATCTTCCGTTGCAATCGAGCTTACCGATTCTCTTTGATTACTCCCTTTGAGACTTCGGTTCTAAACCATAGTTTCGATTCATCCCAATTACTCTCGGATCACTTCGATTCATTCTATACCTTCTAAGACTCTACGGAACCTCACCGGCACAGTCTTAACAGTATATTTAAACTACTACTCGCATTCGTCGCTATACTCATTTAACCATGGCGCCTCCAATGACTCATCAAGCCGCCCGTAGGAACAGGCCAAGAACTTTGACCGGCACTACCAACAATTCGGACGTTCCTAATCAGGCTGAAGAGCCAAATCCTTTCGTCGCCAACGCGCAATCTTTCGCGCCCTATTCAGAATCCATTTCGGCCTTAGGAGGTCGAAGAAGAACCAACATTTTCGGACCAACGACTACTCATCCAACGACGGAACTTACCTCCGAAGTTGCTATCGGCGGAAATACCAAAACATTGGATTATGATATTCAAACCCTTTACACCGCCTCTGGAATGCCTGTCCAAGTCAGGACACCTCGTACGGTTACTCGAATCGCTACGACATCATCATCAACCATTATACCTCCGTCTCCAACGGCAACCACAATTATCAGGCAACTACTTTCCCGTAACGCGCCAACTGGACCTCAAATTCCGGAAGAGGAGGAAGGAGAAGATCTTGAGGATAATGACCATCGAGATAATCGAGATGGTGAGGAAGTAGTCGATGAAGAACCGGCTGATCCGGAAGCACCTGCCAAAGAAGGACCAGGAGGACCAGGTGGTGGTGGTCCCGGAGGACTGGGAGGTCCAGGGGGACCAGGTGGTGGATCCGAAGGCTCGAATAGTCCTCGGAGACCAATTTTTCCACCAAACAACAATGCTTCCGAAAGGGAGTTTCTCCAAACGTTCCAAGCTTTCCGAGGAACACTCGACGGGTTAGGTAATGCTATCGCCAACTTACGACCAGAACCTTCCGAGTCGAGCAAAGCAAAAGTAAAGGAGCCGGACATTTTCGATGGTTCCGATCCTCGGAAGCTCAAAACATTCCTAGTTTCCCTATCTCTTGTCTTTCTTGATCGCCCTAACTACTTCACTGATCAACAAAAGATAGCTTACGCTCTATCTTATTTGAGTGGATCCGCTCGCAAATGGTTCGAGCCGGATATCCTTGACCCAAATGCGATCACTCTTCCGATGTGGACGAGCTCTTTTACAGCACTAGTGAAAGAGTTACAAGACAATTTTGGTCTTGACGACGTGCAGGGAGAGGCTGAGGATAAGCTGGGAAACTTGAGAATGAAGGAGAATGAATTGGTTCGTAAATTCAACATTCGATTCAATTCACTCGCTGCTCTCACCGATTGGAATGCAAGTTCCTTGAAGTGGGCCTATCAGCACGCACTTGCGTCCAGAATCAAGGACGAGATGGCTCGAGTTCCCGAGCCTCGGAACCTCGCCGAATATCGCGCGGAGGTTCTTCGAATCGATAACCGGTACTAGCGGAGGGAAGAAGAAAAGAAACGGGAGTCTTCGAGACAGACCGGGTCAGGTTCGGGCAGTAAGGCTTCGAATTTCGGCAAGAAGGGTTCCCATAACAACTCTTCTACTCAATCTTCTACCACGTTGGACACTCAGTCTAAAGGCCAGAATAGCCTGCAGACTACCGGACAGAATCAAGGGAAGAAGCCTTGGTTCAACAAGAACAAGTTGACCAGAATGAATTTTAACAGTCAATCTTCGACTGCTTCGACTAGTCAACAGCCGAAGCCGCACCAAAAACATCTCGGACCGGATGGTAAAGTCAAGCCGGAAGAGAAGGAGAGACGCAGGAAATTCAACCTGTGTATGTTTTGTGGCGGTAAGCACAAACTAGAAGATTGCCCTAATTGAAAATCCAATCAGCCTCGCGGTCGAGCAGCCGAGGTTGAGGATGTAGTTACGGACATCCAATCGTCCTCAGACGATTCGGAAAAATGATCCGCAGCTCTCGTACCCCAGTACGAAGCGAGAGTTGCGTTGATCCGGTTCGTACTACCCAAGGGGAAGTAATTTTAAACACATCCGCTCTTTCTGAATATGAACGATCTCTCCGTTTTTCTTTATCTACCGAATTCCAATCGCCAGATGAACCGGCTGGTACATTATCTCTTATTCAATTTCCTTGTTTACTTGATTCCGGTTCCACAGACTCTTTCATCGATTCCTCTTATGTAGAGAATCATTCCATTCCGACCACATCCATACCTCCGATTAATCTTCGTTTATTCGATGGTTCACTAACCGCAAATTCTATCTCGGAAACAGCCGAACTTTCGGTTCATTTTCCGACCGGCGAGTCTTTTTTGATTAACTTTTATGTTACATCACTGGATTCATCTTGCAAAGCTGTCTTAGGATATAGTTTCTTGTCCCGCTACAATCCATTGATTGATTGGGTTACAAAAACAATTTCTTTCTGAAACACTAATCAAGCTGATATCTACCAGACGTCTTCACTTCCGGACCCTCCGGTTATGGAATCCGAAGTGCCGATTCCACCTCAGGAATTGTTTCTAGCGAAACCCGGAATAAATCAATCCAAACCTCGCTCTCGCCTCAAACCTCATCCACTTTCGGACAAATTTCCTTACGAACCCATTTACTCCTATCCGAGTCTTTCGCAAATGGGATCTCGTACGGAACCTGCGGTTAAACCGGATGTCGACATTGCGCTTTTAGGGGCAGTAGCGTTCAATCAGGTCTGTAAAGACGCTCGATTCGAACTGATTCTTTTTCGCTATCTACCTATCGAAATTACTGCTAAAGGTTCTAGCACTGAAGAGTTTGAAGCTCAGAAGTCAGAATCATCCCTTCCGCAACAATACGCGGAATACGCCAATGTTTTTGACAAATCGTCTTCGGAAGAACTTCCGGAGCATCGATCATATGACCTGAAAATTGATTTAGAGGAAGGCGCCGAACCAACGCTTGGACGGATCTATCCGCTCTCTCCAAAAGAGCTGGAAGCCCTCTGAGATTTCCTGGACAAACAACACGTTGCCGGGATTATTCAGACTTCTTCATCACCATACGGAGCACCTGTTTTATTCGCTCCGAAGAAGGATGGTTCACTCCGCCTGTGTGTCGACTTCTGAGGCATCAATCGAATCACCAAAAAGGATCGATACCCTCTGCCACTCATTTCCGACCTACTCGATGCGCCTCGAAAGGCTGCTATCTACACCAAACTTGATCTAGCCCATGCCTATCATCTTGTACAAATCGCCGAAGGTGACGAATGGAAGACCGCCTTCCGGACACGCTACGGCTCGTACGAATGGAAGGTCATTCCGAAAGGACTTACGAACGCTCCGGCTGCTTTTCAACGGTTTGTTAACACCATCTTTGCAGATTTACTTGATGTCTACGTTATTGTCTACATTGACGACATTCTTGTATATTCAGACAACCCCAAAGATCACGAAAAGCACGTCCGGGAGGTACTTCGACGACTCTGAGAAGCAAAGCTCTACTGCAACCTCGCAAAGTGCTTCTTCGGTGTCGATACCGTCAAATACCTCGGCTACATCCTTTCACCAGCAGGCCTCACTATGGCCGCTGACAAGATCCAAGTTATCATCGAATGGCCGGTACCTCAGAAAGTCAAGGATATTCAATCCTTCTTAGGATTTTCAAATTTCTACCGATGATTTATTTACAATTACAGCGACATTGTTATACCACTTACCCGGCTCACCCGGAAAACTGTCAACTGGATATGGACAGCCGGATGTCAATTGGCTTTCGAAAACCTCAAATACACTTTTACTCATGCACCAATCCTTGCTCACTGGGAACCAAACCAGCCACTCATCGTTGAGACCGGCGCTTCGGACTATGCAATCACAGCTATCCTTTCGATTATGCTCGATGACGGTGAAATTCATCCCGTTGCATTTCTTTCCCGCACTCTCAATTCCGCTGAGCTTAACTATGATACTCACAACAAGGAACTGTTAGCTATTTCGAGGCTTTCAAAGCGTGGAGATATTATCTCGAAGGTTCCGGAGACCCGATTGACGTGGTCACCAATCACAAAACCTTGAGTACTTCTCTACCACTAAAATTCTGACCCGGAGACAGGTCCGATGGTCTGAATACCTACATCAATTCAACATGGTTATTCGATTCAGACCCGGCAAACTTGGGGGGAAACCGGACTCTATCACTAGACGATGGGACATCTACCCAAAAGAGGGGGATATCGGCTACGCCCAAGTCAATCCACAGAACTTTAGACCCATATTCACTAACGAACAGTTCACCACTTCTCTCCGAGCTACTTTCCTCGAGGGCCCGATCCTCCGAGCTTTGATTGTTATGGACATCAATGCTTTACATGAAGCTATCCGCAACTCACTATCGATCGATCCGGAATCGGCACTTGGACTTACCTTCGTTCAAGACTCCACTAAACCTCGATGGACTATGGGTGAAGATGGTTTGTTACGGCTCGACAATCGAATCTACGTTCCGAATCATTCGGATCTACGATTGCAAGTATTACGCTACTTCCACGATCATCCACTCTCAGGTCATTTCAGTCAAAACCGAACTCTCGAAACTATTCGACGACAGTACACCTGGCCGAAGATTCGAGATTTCGTACGAGATTACGTTGCTTCTTGCACCACTTGTGGAAGAAATAAATCACGCCGACATAGACCTTATGGACTACTCAAACCACTTCCGGTTCCCTTACGGCCTTGGGACTCAATCTCGATGGACTTTATCGAGGAGCTTCTGATGTCGGACGGATACAATTCCATTCTAGTCATCATGGATCGAGCTTCGAAACAATCCATATTCATTAAGTGTCATACTTCGATCACATCCGAACAGTTAGCTGAAATATTCATCATTCATGTCTTTTCTAAACATGGAGTTCCGAACCACGTAACCTCCGATCGAGGTTCCGAGTTCGTCTCTGCCTTCTTTTGAGCACTCGGGCAGTTGCTCAACATGGAACTTCATTATACTTCGGATATCACCCCGAAGCTGACGGACAAACCGAACATGTCAACCAGACCTTGGAACAGTACATTCGCATCTACTGTAACTATCAACAGGATAACTGGTCCAGCCTACTTCCAATGGCTGAGTTCGCCTACAACAACACTCCGAACGCTTCGACTGGAATCACACCTTTCTTCGCCAATAAAGGCTACCATCTGAACATCTCGATTAGACCGGAGGTCAATATCCGATCTGACCGAGCTCATGACTTCGTCGCCAACTTAGATGAAGTTCACTCCTTCCTTCGGGATGAGATTTCGAATGCTCAGAAGAAGTACAAAGACCAAGCCAATCGAAAACGAATCTCTGCTCCAGAATTCCAAATTGGTGCTGAAGTCTTTGTCTTAGCAAAACACATTCGAACCACTCGACCGACTCCGAAGTTCTCGGAGAAGTATCTTGGACCTTTCAAGGTTATCGAACGCATCGGCACTCTCGCCTACAAGATACAACTACCCGATTACCTTTCCCAAATCCATCCAGTATTCCACATCTCGCAATTGGAACCCTACACTCCAAATCCTATTCCGAATCGTTCACAACCTCCGCCACCTCCGATTGAAGTTGATGGTGAACAGGAGTTTGAAGTTGCAGAAATTCTAGATTCGAAGATGGACCGACACTTTCGACGTTGTCCGTTGCGATACTTCATTCGATGGAAAGGATATGAAGGTACCGATGAGGAGTTCTCATGGATTGGAGCCGATGAAATGCACGCCGAAGAATTACTCGAAGAATTCTATAAACGATACCCACTCAAGCCCGGACCTCTACCGGACATCACCGATTAACTTTCGTATGCTTTTACTTATTCTTTTTATTCTAATCTTTTTCTCCTTTCTTTCCGAATGGTTGAAATCGACCGGGGGATAAACGCCATGATAGCTTATTGAGCGTTTATCCCTACCCGGAAGGTCGATACCGATTGATACTATTGGACATCTCAGTCCTATTTAAACTGAAATTTCCTCTAAGTCCATTACGGACGTTTCTCGATTGCTTTCCGAACGGTTTTCTAATCACATTCATTTACAAAACAAAAATTTTATTTTAAAGTCCACGATTGGACTGCAATCGATATATGGGTACAAGAAAATTGTTCGAAGTCCAAAATAAAGTAATCGAAGCGGACGCTCACTCCTTCCAACCTTTCCCTTTTCTATCTCCGGTCCGGCTCACTCAATCCTCCTCAGACTCTTCATCTTCTTCTTCATCTTCCTCCTTCTCCTCCTCGAGCTTCCGGACACGAAGGAGAGATACCAAAGCATCTCCTCCTGGAGATTGATTCTGGTATTTAGATCTCGACGTTAATCTGGAGATCGTCGATTGTTCGGTTGCTTGTCGAAGCACCGGGCTTTCCACTTTGTCCTCTTGCTCGACGAGGGTAATGTCCGTACGAGGCGAACATCGACTTTTGCTTTCCTACAGCCCATGCAGGAAGCCAAACCGGCACCTACCATTCCGCACTTAAGTGTTTTCAGGATGCACCGACTGCACCGCGATTGTTTCGAAGGGGATGGTGGAGGATTGTCATCTTCATCATTGGAATTGTTGTAGTCGCCATCGTCTCCTGGGTTCGGATCATCGTCCTCGGGGTCTCCGGATGGAACGGCCTGAAACAAAGAAGTTAGAAACAAAAAAGTGAAACCGTAGGATGTTAGGGCCGTGCTTCCGAGGAGGGAATGGAATGGCTGATGTTGCCCATGAATGGTCCAAAGGCTTCAAAATACAATCAAAGCAGCCGAAGCTCCGACCGGAGCTCCGTGGGAACGATCGAAGTTCCGTGGGAACAATCGAAATCTGAATGGACCGGATGGTACGGAAGTCACGTAGGAGTGAAGTGAACCTTGATCCGTTTATTAGAACGGATCCTCACTACGCCGAGTGGTTCTGGAAAGGGTTCAGACAAATATGAACAGTAAGGAGACATAATGAGAGAGAGGAATGACTGGGATGGAACCCAAGGCAACCCAAGTCGATATTGAAACTGAGGAATAGTGTACAAGATATCTAATCTTATATACAAGTAATCCTAATTGTTAAATAAAAGACAATAAGTAATAGGGACTAGAAATAATACAATAAGGATGTTTCCCAAGAGCGGACAGGCGTGGGAATGCATCGGTCATGCTGACCATGTCTCATGTG